>CM059202.1:15824932-15967432 GCA_030323885.1 Branchipolynoe longqiensis
GAAGGCCCTTAATTACATAAGATTATAGAGCAATCCAAATCGCAATCTGAAGTTGACCATAGCGGTTAATAATATAAGTCTGGAGGACAGTAAGGAATGCAAGGAACGTTCATGTCACTTCTTAGGAGCTCACCATTTTATTCTTACCTCTTACTAACAGAATGAATTTAGCAATATAACTTATGTTATGATTTAAATATAGTTCAACAGTGGAATGTATGTTATAAGCCAAATCCCTCCTCCCATATAATTAAGTTAAATAAGTTTGGAATTTCCATAATAAAGGCCTAAATCTCGGCTAAAACATCGGAGCATGCCAAAAACACGTCCTGATGGGTCTGGGTCCGAACGCCCGACCTTCTATCGTTGCTAGATAGTCACAATCGACGTATCCAAGCAACGCTTTACAGCAGGGAACCCTGCCTCGCAAAATGCGCGCCTGCGCAAAATGCGCGCCTGTGCAAAATGCGCGCCCGTGCAAAATGCGCGCCTGCGCAAAATGAGGTCGAGCAGTCTCGCCCACTTCACATATATATATATATATACATATATATACATAACATAGGGACGTTGACTAGTAGCTATAATAGTAGCGCTGACATCGTGATATACGTGTATATATATATATAACGTCATCTTCATCGTGTTACCCGACCTTTAAGAGAGGTGGTATCTGCTCCAACTTGTTCCAGCCTCGCCCAGAAGCTGGCACCAGTGGCAGGCTGGCTGTTGTCACACAAGTGGTTATTAATACCATGAGCGGCCACTTATGGCACTTTTCTTCCCTCTAAGTACACATTCGCGCATGCGCGGGGAGGCGGCAGAGCCTGGCGTTCATCTTTACATTCTGTTAACCACTGGGTACTTTTTGTTATTCCTGTGCAAAGCGGGAATTGTACGAATATAGCGTGATGTATTTACATTTCCTGGCATGTCTCGTTTGAGCTCACATCGAATGCGCGACACTAAAAAGATGTGGAACTCTCCGCTAGACTGCCGTCTGCGCACTGCTATAAGCACTTGTCACGTGACTTGTAGCTAACCCACTCACCATGTCTGTGTCGGATAGTGTAATTGGTAGAGTGTCCGCAAACCACGCGCATGATCCTTTGTATGATCCCTGGTGGAGTCAAACCAAGGAATTGAACTTTGTATTAAGATACTTTATTAAGCTAAATTTGTTTTAATCATCGAGGAACTGGTTGTCCGGCATGAGACATAGTAATATAGAAAAATATAGTTGAGATATATCTTCTTTGTGTGTGCATTAGTTGAGTAAGCAGGGGACATTTAAATTGTGACCCCGCCAGTTAAGCTAGTGACATCTATCGGGAGAATCTGGAACCACTCTATTTGGGTCCTTTCCCCCAGGGCTTGGCATTTCACATGCTATATCACCGTAAAGAATGCATGGACAAATAATAAAATGCTAAGTAAACGCAGCACAACTCCTGAAGGGAAATTCGAATGATTGAAATACCAGCATTTGAGTAAGTTCTTCTTCTTCTTCATCGTGTCCTTCCACCAGTTATCTCAATGGATTTTCGAGCAGAGGTATGATCTTTATTCATGGGACGTGCTCTCGGTGGTGGGTGGTCGTAGCAGTATTTGCAATCAGATAGCTGATTCCCAGGGCCGCGATGTGGACGCTCCTGCTGTGGCCAGTTTGTCGATAGAAAGCCCGGGCCTACACTTTTACCGACCACCCAAGGGATCTTTTAACCTCCCACACCACATAGGCATGGTATGAGAGCAACCGGCTTTTGATGACGCTGTAAGTTAGACACAGCGGGGAAATCCAAATTGGCAGAGGTGGGGGGGGGGGGGGTTGAGTAAGTCTTTTCCCAGGAAGAAATATATGCTGGTACGCCCTACCAATTAAGCTAGTGACATCCATCGACTAGTGACATCTATCGGCAGAATGTGGAACCACTCTATTCGGGTACTTTCCCCATAACTGGCCTGGTGTCTTGGTCTTCCTCATTCCACTGCCACTTGCCATATCCTAGTAATGCCGAATGCCAGGCTAGGTAGCGACAAGTATCAACTTTGAATGCATAAGTTTGACTCGGCTAGGGTTTGCACTTGGAGGTACGAATCCCACGACCTACCAACACGAGAGGCGGACGCTCAACATAATCAGCCATCCCCTCTGGTGATATAGAGTAGATACCAGCATACAATTAGAGCCCGTTGTTACAGTAATTGCAAAGTCTAGTAGCAGACAGCACATGCAGTAATTGCAATCAGAATAGCAAGAAAAGTTGTTAGTTTGAAGTAGCAGAGACTTGACTACGGACTTAACGCGGTGAGGAACTGTAATGCCGTGGTCACATACACGTGAGTAAGATGTAGTTGAACGTAGGTGAACGTAGTGGAGGATAACCACGTTCAGGTATGGCAGGTTTTGAAATACGTTCAGGTATGGCAGGTTTTGGTATGGATAAATATGTTACAGTACGGATAAATACATTAAAGTATGGATACATTCATTACGGTATGGATGCCGGTACATTCATCTATGTTCAACTACGTTCAACTACGTTAGCCTCTACTACGTTCACCTACGCCCACTAATGGCTATGTGGCCAGGGCTTTGTCCAATTATGCTAGAGTATGCTGGAGCACACTAGAGCATGCTAGAGTGTGCTAGAGTATGCTAGAATACGTTAGAGTACACTAGAGTATGCTAGCATCACAGATGCAAATTCAGCCTCTAATGTAGCGCTCTTTGGAACATGTCCAAACATTAAATCGGACATCATGGCTCACCCACCTTATTACGAAGTTAACATCACGGACAAGTATGGATGCCAGTACGTTCAACTACATTCAACTATGTTCAACTATGTTAGCCTCCACTACGTTCAACTATGTCCACTAACGCGCATATGACGGGTTTATCAACAAGCAGCACACAATTAGTGGTTTAAGCATTGCGTATTGATTACAGCTGATCCACTAATTTATAAGTGCTTCTGGAGTAAGCGTCGGGAAAGTGGAGTGGTTTTTAATAGCAAGGAACTGCGGGTTTTATGACAAGGTGGTGGGGCGCTGTTAGTGGGATGGTTGCAGAGAACGTGTACATATCAAAGAGTCCAACTCTTATGGACGAGGCTATTTGCAGAGCTGCTTTGCTTGGCAAATCAGCGGAAGAATGATTGTTATTTGCAGAGTTGCAAATACAATTCTATAATTTATGAGTGTTACAGTTACACTGCTAAGATTAAATTCTGTTATTTATCTCTGACTTAATAATAATACAGTGTTAAAATTGAAAACACCGTCACCACAAATAATAATCATTCTTCAACTAATTCGCAGATCAGTGCTGTAAATAATAATCATTATTCTGCTAATTCACAGAGCAAAGCTGCTCTGGAAAGTATTATCAGTAAAATGATGCAAATGCACATTAAAATGATGCATGCTGATTTGTTCGTTGCAGCTCTGCGAATTACAATATTGGTGGCTATAATTCGCAGAGCAATAGCTTTGCGAATAGCCAGTGCGAACTGCTGTCCCTGACTGTGTAACACTTGCGCCTGTCACGCACCAAGCGGCGGTTGTTGAACAACTCAATGGTGGTAGCTATTTTGGGAAAACGACATCTGGGCCCGTATTCATGACGCAGTGTTAGCTTACACTCGGTGTGTTTACATACTGAGTTTTCGCCGATAACCTAGAAATCCCCACCAAAACCAGTTTTGGCTCGCTAACACCGCATCATGAATATGGGCCCTGATCGGCATCAGAAGGTGCAGAACTAAAAGCTGATGGAGAAATATATTTAAAATTGACCAGCATATTTATTTCCCCAGGCTTTTGCTTCTTACACGTTAATTTAAAACTGTAAATGTGAAATAAAAGTACCTATGGCACTGGAAATGGTGGTACGGTACTGCTATATCATAATAGGTGTGCCGCATCAAATTGTGTCACAGAGAACATCTTGCCATATGTGATACTTTAGAGTACTTGAACGTAGTTGAATGTAGTTGACCGTAGTGGAGGCTAACATATGTTGAACGTAGTCGAACATACCGACATCAGTGCCGTAACGTATTTATCTGTAACAAAAGCTGCCGTACTTAACATTGTTCACTGTAGTTTAACGTACTTCCACCACCTTTGACCCACTTTGATCTATCCTACATTTAACTATGTTCACTAATGTGTCTGTGACCAGGGCTTCACGATGTAAGTGGGAGGATTAGTGTCTTATTACAGGGAGCCTCGTCTCTAGTTAAGCTCACTAGGATCAGTGGGATCAATAGCAGAGGACAATAGGTGGGCATGTGCATGTTTAAGGTGGCCGAGTGGGATATTTAATATAGTTTGAGGTAAATAAAATAGGTAAATCTGGACATTTCAAATGAAAACATGTCAACTTAATTTTGTACTGGATTCGGTGCCCGGATTGGTGGGGCGCAGGCTTCCCATGCGGAAGGTCATGAGTTCGATTCCCGGTCGAGTCAAACCAGTGACTTACAAAATTGATACATGTCGCTACCTAGCCTGGGGCTCAACATTACTAGGATAGGGCATGGACTGGTTGGTTAGAGTAGTGTTAGGATAATGTGACTGGGTGGGAAATCAGGTCATGGTGCCGGTGGCCTGGTCTGCAAATAGGGCAACATTATAAAGTAATTCACGATGCAGGAGACAGAAATAGTGCACATAAACTTTTATTTTTACCATTAAGCTCATATCATCAACTTTCAAGTGCAATGTGTTTACATCCAAAACAGTAAAATTGTCAAAGACAATAGACATTTTTCACAATAACACTGACATTTGTACATATCTTCAAGTATTTGTATCAGCTGCAGTTAACATCATGTTACCCATATGGTCTATGATATATTAACATTTGTATTTTATAAAATTTTATCTAAATTAACTTCGCTCAGGTAAACTCCGGATACCGGCAAACTCAAATATGCGTTACAAATATGGGTGTTGGGGTTGAGGTGGGGGGATAGGTGGGGGTTGGGAAGGGTGGGGTGGGGGGGGGTATGGGGAGGGTGGGGTGGGGGGGGGGTGGATGGGGTGCGGTGGGGGTGGGTGGAGGGTGGGGGTGGAGGTGGGGTGGAGGTGGTGTGGGTGGGTGTGGGGTGGTGGGGGGTGAGTGTGGGGTGGGAGTGGAGGTGGGGTGGGGTGGGTGTGGAGGTGATGGTGGGGGGGTGGGGGGTGGGGTGTGGGGGTGGTGTGGGGGTGAGGTGGGGGTGGTGTGGGGTGAGTGTGGGGTGGTGGGGAGGTGAGTGTGGAGGTGAGGGTGGGGTGGGTGGGGAGGGGGAGGTGGGGTGTGGGGTGGTGGGGGGAGTGTGGGGGGTGGGGGGTGGGGGGTGAGTGGGGGGTGGGTGTGGGGTGAGGTGGGTGGGGGGTGGTGGTGGGGGGTGGGGGGGTGTGGGTGGGGTGGGGGGGTGTGGGGGGGTGGGGGTGGAGTGGGGGTGGGGGGGGTGTGGGGTGGGTGTGGAGGTGGTGTGGGTGGTGGGTGGGGGTGGGGGGTGGTGGTGGGTGGGGGTGGTGGGGGGGGGTGGGGGTGGGTGTGGGGGGGTGGGGGTGGGGGGGGGGTGGGGTGGGGGGGGGGGGGTGTGGGGTGGGGTGGGGGGGGTGTGGGGGGGTGTGGGGGGGGTGGGTGGGTGTGGGGGTGGGGGGTGGGGGGTGGGTGGGGGGGTGGGTGGGGGGTGGGGTGGGGGGTGGGGGGGGGTGGGTGAGGTGGGGGGGTGGGGGGGGGGTGGGGTGGTGGGGGGGGTGGGGTGGGGGTGGGTGGGTGGGGGTGGGGGGGTGGGTGGGGTGTGGGGGGGGTGGGGTGGTGGGGGGTGGGTGTGGGGGGGGTGGGGGGTGGGGGGGGGTGGGGGGTGGGGGGTGGGTGGGGGTGGGGTGTGGGGGGTTGGGGGGGGGTGGTGTGGGGTGGGGGTGTGGGTGGTGGGGGTGGTGTGGGGGGGTGGGGGGGGGGTGGTGGGGGTGGGGGGTGGGTGGGTGGGGGTGGGGGGGGGGGGGTGGGTGTGGGGGGGGGGGTGGGTGGGGGTGGGGGTGGGTGTGGGGGGTGGGGTGGGGGGGGGTGGGGGTGGGGGGGGGTGGGGTGGGGGTGGGGGGGGGAGGTGGGGTGTGGGGGTGGTGGTGGGGGGTGGGGGGGGGTGGGTGTGGGGGTGGGTGGTGGGGGTGGGTGGTGGGGGGTGGTGTGGTGGGGGGGTGGGGGGTGGGGTGGTGGGTGGGGGTGGGTGTGGTGGGGGGGGTGGGGGGGGGTGGGGTGTGGGGGTGAGGTGGGGGGGGTGGGGTGGGGGGTGGTGGGGGGTGGGTGGGGTGGGTGTGGGGTGGGGTGGGGGGGTGGGGGTGGGGTGTGTGGGGTGGGGGTGGTGTGGGGGGGGTGGGGGGGTGGGGGGGTGTGGGGGGGGGGTGTGGGGGGTGTGGGGGGTGGGTGGTGGGGGTGGGGGTGGGGGTGGTGTGGGGGGGGGTGTGGGGTGGGTGGGGGGGGTGTGGGGTGGTGGGGGGGGGGTGGGGGTGTGGTGGGGTGGGTGTGGGTGTGGTGGGTGGGGGTGGGTGGGTGGAGTGGGGGTGGTATGGGGGGTGGGTGGGGGGGTGGGTGGTGGTGGGGGGGTGTGGGGGGTGGTGGGGGGGTGGGGTGGGGGTGAGTGGGGAGTGAGTGTGGGGGTGAGTGTGGGGGTGAGTGTGGGGGGTGGGTGTGGGGTGGTGTGGAGGGGAGTGTGGAGGTGAGTGTGGAGGTGGGTGTGGGGGTGGTGTGGGGTGAGTGTGGAGGGGTGTGGTGGGGGTGAGTGTGGGGGTGGGGTGGAGGTGAGTGTGGGGTGTGGTGTGGTGGAGGGTGTGTGGTGGGGTGAGTGTGGGGAGTGAGTGTGTGGGGGGTGAGTGGTGGGGGGGAGTGTGGAGGTGAGTATGGGGGTGAGGGTGGGGTGAGTGTGGGGTGAGTGTGGGATGGGGTTGGGGTGAGTGTGGGGGTGAGTGTGGGGGTGAGTGTGGAGGTGAGTGTGGGGGTGAGTGTGGGGGTGAGTGTGGAGGTGAGTGTGGGGGTGAGTGTGGGGGTGAGTGTGGAGGTGAGTGTGGGGGTGAGTGTGGAGGTGAGTGTGGAGGTGAGTGTGGAGGTGAGTGTGGAGGTGAGGGGGTGTGTGGGTGAGTGTGGGTGTGGAGGTGAGTGTGGAGGTGAGTGTGGAGGTGAGTGTGGAGGTGAGTGTGGAGGTGAGTGTGGGGGTGAGTGTGGGGGTGAGGGTTAGAGTGAATGTGTGGTTGAAGATGAGGGTGGGTGTGGGGGTGGCAGGTGTCGCTTTCCTCCTTGTACCGCCCCTTCCCACTGTAGCACCACTGGTTTGTGGAATACGAGGGGTGCAGTGTCACATATCATACCTTTCCTGATATAACCTATGACCTTAGATGTTACCAGGACATTGCATTCCAGAAAAAGAAACAAATGTTGAGAAATGTGCACATTTTCGGCTCACCAAGAGGGGATGGGAGAGCGGTGAGCTGTGACATCTGGGCACAATCTGTGAAAGCCCGCTGACCAATCAAGTGAAGGGATGGTCGCCTCATCTATCCATCAAAGACTGAGACCAAAGCAGGGTGGGCAGGCGACGGAAAAGATGTTGTTCCCACCAAATAAAACACAATGCGAACATTGTGACCAGTATCTTATCTGGATATGATTAGCCACATAGACGAAAACCTGGTTAAGTGTTGTGATGTGAAAACTGTGAGCCCTATGTCGGACTATGCAACTTTAAAGTTATTGCAGTTTTACGCAGCTTTAAGTCTATGGCTTTAATGGTATAACTGATTACAAACCAACAAAGTTCTACAGTTCTACCAATAATAGACTATAATGATATAATTTATGGATTGCTCACAAAGCAGCAACTGACTAAGCTACAAAGGATCCAAAACCGGGCGTTAAGAACAATTTATTGGGGCAAAACACTAAGTGTACAGGAAATGCATGACAAAGCAAACCTAGATTACCTAATGGTTAGAAGAGATTCACATCTCCTAGCACTTATGTACAGAAGAGCCAGAGATACCAATATATAGAAAACACAAAAAGGAATACTAGACGGGCTGATTCCACTCTACTCAAAGTCCCCAAGCCTTCCACAAACAAACTAATTAAAGCACCAATTTACAAAGGCAGCATGATGTGGAACAACCTACCAACCAGAACCAGGGCAGCGTCCTTTTACCTAGAATTTAAAAACTCACTAAGAGTACATCGGATTGGGCAGGCCCTTATGCAGTTGCAGTAAAGTATGTTCCATGGCGTCACCATACCGTAAGTGGCAGACCACCAAACCCTCAGCCTCGGTTTCTCCCCCCCCCCCCCCCCCCCAGCCCCCACTTTTTTTAATTTGTTGCTGTTCCTCTGTTATCTCCAGTCAACCATATACGATGACAGAGACAGCCCAGGTAAAAATGTATAATTTAAGACCTAAATGCACTGGGATTGGTCCCACTGCTTCACTGGTCACAGATGGTCCAGTGTATTATTAACAACCCCACCCCAACAACATAATTCATAAACTCACATAACTAGCTACATTAGAGTTACACTAGAATTTTCCTAACAAACCAACATTTATATACCGCTTGCCTAACTGCAACTGAACATTCAAACTTATTACAAATTTACCAACTGAATACAGAAGATAACTTCTGCTTACATTCTAAATACTATGTGAATACTCACATTGATCTGACTAATATTGATCTGGTTATATGACACTACTGTACCATATTGTTATGGAACTTTTGGGTTTCAGAATTTCATTGTGTTACATGGTGCAAATTGTCTATTCAACAGGTATTGTACACCTTATTCTATATACCTTTTGTGTAAATGATCCTGAATTGAAAGATGGCTGGAAGACCAGTGCTTCGGCACTGACAAAAGACTTATTCAGCAGAATAAACATATTTACCCCCAAAAAAAAAAAAAGTTAAAGTTCCATAGTCCTAGGAAATATTTATTTTTCAAAACCAAAACATGGATCTTCATGTGATTATCTATATCCAGATTATGTGTGAGTGCATTAACTAGTAATTTGGGATAGCATATATAAAATAATCAGTGAATTTACTAAGGCACAAAAATACTGCACACGCCTTGATGGGACTGAGCAGGCGCAGCGGAAGTGGACGGGTCCTGAGGGCTTCCAGCGTCACAGGAATAGGGGTCATGTCCGGGTGTTCGGGTCATTGCCCTTGGACAGAAGGCGAGACGGCCTGGCTTGGACCCCGCCCCGCCTCTTGTAGAAAGCGTGACAACGGTTGTGCAGAGAAGGCGGCATTGTGGTCCTCCCAGCCACAATAAGGGGTGGGGTTGTGGGGGTGGGGGTGGGGGAGTTGTGGCGGGTGTTCGGGGGTTCGGGTGAGTGTGGGGCTGGGTATGGGAGTGAAGGCGAGGGTGAGTGTAGGAGTTAGGGTGTGGTGTGGGTGGGGATTCTGATTGGGTTGAGGGTTAAGGTGGGATGAGGGGGTGAGGGTGGAGGAGGGAGGGTGGAGGTAGGCGTTAGGGTGAGGGTTGAGGAGGGCTGGTGGTTTGGAGGGGGGTGAGGGATGAACTGGGGGTGGGGGTGAGGGTGGGGGGTGGAATGGAGATGGGGGAGGGATAAGGGTGAGGGTTGGGGTGGGTGTTGGGGTGGAGGTGGTGGGATAGGGTGAGGGTGGGGGAGGGTGGAGGCGGGGGTTAGGGTGAGGGTTGAGGAGGGGTGGAGGTGGGAGGTGCAGTGAGGGATGAGGTTGGGGTGGGGGTGAGGGCGCGTGAGGGTGGAGGGTGGGGGCGGTGTGAATTGGACTAGGGTAGGGGTGGGGTGAGGGGGTGGGGTGGGAGTGAGGGTGGGTTTGAAATGGGGATGGAGAGGGATAAGGGTGAGGGTTGTGGTGGGTGTCGAGACGGATGTGGGGGAATAGGGTGAGGGTGGGGATGAAGGTGGCTGTCGGTGTGGAGGTGAGGGTGGAGGTGGGGGTTAGGGGGAGTGTGTGTGTAAAGCTCAGGGTGGGTGTGGGGGTGGCAGGTGTCACTTTCCTCCTCGTGCCACCTCTTCCCACTGTGGCCTCACTGGTTTGCAGAAGACGAGACGCGGCTTAGGTGTGCGATCACCCCGCCTGGCCGACTGAGCCGGTGCTCGATGCAGATTGGCGTTGGCAGTCACCCCACCCAGCACCCCGGTATTCAACAGTTTCAATGTTCAGCTACATTGTCAGAGGGGGAGGGTTACAGCCAGAGAACACAGCCTTGTGGGCAGGACACGAATTGGAGACTCAGGTCCAGGGCACACAGGGAGCGAGGTCAAGGGAGGTCAACAAGGTAAAGGGGTCAGGAAGGGAGACTGTGATTGGTCAAAGGTGGGCCTGTGGTGTGCTGATTGAATGTCGCCCCTTGAACTGTCACTAGATGTGACTGGTCAAAGGAAGTGATTAAATTACAAAGAAGGGGGCGCTGTGGTCGTCCCAGCCACAATGAAGGGTGAACATAGGTGGGTCACTCTCCTGAAAACTGGTGACATCAATAACAAAAACATCCTACTTATTTTTTTCCTTATACCTTTCATATTCATGTTCAGATTTGATGTAAAAAATAAGGGAAATAAAATAAACCACATGCAATTTTGATCTTTTTAGTTATGACATGTTTTTGTACCAAAAAAGCCCATTTTACAGTCGGCCATTTGTAACATGACATATGGGACATGGTTGGATCCTTACTAACATATTGTCTTGCAGTGATATATCAAACAAAACAGGTCCCAAATCAAAAGGAAGTATTTTTTAACATGTATGCATGCTTAAATTTAAATAAAAAGTATTTGATGTCTTCAGAAATAACATTACACATTTCTATCACAGATGCAACCAGTCGTGTCTGGTTGCCACACAAATATTGTACACTAATTATTCAATAAATAAAGCATGGCTGGGAATTACGTTTTTTTTATCTATATAAGCACTACATATTTATGTATATTATGCCATGATTAATATGCTTCTCAGTATAAAATTGTGCATGTTAACGTAACATGGTTAATTCACGGGGCGGAGGCAGGGAGCAGCCCGGAAGGACCTGATCCGACTCCACCCGCCTCCAGGGGAAAGAACATCCATACCCACCGGCTCTGGTGGCGCTACCTGGTGCTATGGGTGGAGACCCTCCCCCTGGTTACAGGAGGACACAGACCCCAGCTTCCCACCAAACCTCATGTGACCAGGTTTGAATGCGAACCGCCTCCACGGCCACACAACTCCTCCAGGTAGCGACAGATGGTGGGTGAGTGTGTGGGTGAAGATGAGGGTGGGTGACCTCCAGAAATCCACCACCTAACTTCTCCACAACACCATGCAACGTAACGCCACGGAAAACATGCTGACTCCATGCAAATCAGCACCCAATGCAGCGAGGAAAGGCAACAACAACCCACCAAAAGGACGATGTCGCCCTAGGAACAAAAATACGGCTCAAAAGGAAGCCCCCAATATAAACACCCGACACAAAACACACCCGTCCAACTGCCACTGTCACAACCGCCGTCACAACCTGCCGCAAGCACGAGCAGCCTTGGTGATGGCATACTGGAGGCGATACAAGCGCTCATGTCCAACCAAATCAAGGACCTATGTACCAACCTCAGGTCAGACATACTCGCAACCGTAGATGCCAGGATGGATAATACCATGGAAGCTAGAAGACGGCGGCCACGAGTCCAGGAGGCACTGCCACATGACGCAACCAATGCTGCTGTCATGGTCGGCCTCCCAGCTTCCAGCAATGGCTGGCCCAACTGACTATCCCGCCGATCACAACGGCACCGGTAATGGACACAAGCCTTCACCAACGACCGCCTTCCCACCAGCACATGGCATGATATACAATGCGACCCACTTCAACGATGTCCAGATGGAGGACAGTGATATACAAGCTGGTTACAGACAATACGTGACACCAGACTATAAGAGTCATATCACCGACCGCGCAGAAGCCATCAACGACATGCTAGCAGCAGCAGGTTCAGCACTTGGCCGCAAATGAGGTAAACCTAAGTTCCTCCCCCATCGTTATGTAATGCATGGTACTAAATGAGAAAAGGTAGGCCTGGGTGAAGTGACCTGGCTCAAGTCCTGTGCGGCCCTCTTTAGGATGGAGAAAGATGCATCGGTTCCACAGCCATGGAGAGCCCCCATGCTGGAGCACCACCACCAACTGATGACCATGGCATCTGTGTGGGACTGGAGCACATGTAGGCTCTGGTCCGAACAATATGCCATAAAAGACGTTCAAAGGGATGATTGTGCAGTCAGCACTTGACTGGCCACCAAGCAAACCCAACGCACCACATACAATGGAGGAAAGTCCAACACATACACAACAGCCAGCACCAATGATACAAAGACCGAATTTAACAAGGAGACTGATGGGAAGCCGTGTCACCTCTGGAATTGGGGTAATGACTGTGGGTTCATGGCTTCCCATGGTCAACAACCCCACCGGAAGGTACACGTATGCTCGTAGTGCGCTAAGAAGTACCACAGGTCAAACAATCACCAGGAGCGTGCATGTATGAACAAGAAATGTTTCATGGATAGGAAAACCCCCACAGCCACTGACACCACCAACAAGCAGACAAACCAGGTTTTTGGCTGAGTGGCTCCACTCTGCCAAGCCACAACACGGACGAGGAGCCAGATGATGACCCCCAACCACAACAAACAACATGCAGTATGTGATAATATCAATAACCAAACCACTGCACATGCCACATGCTCTTACCTCAATGTTTGTGACACGGACGGCAGCAGGCCGGCACATGACCAAAAACCTCCACCAGGCGAGGTGGGGGACAGCCGATCAACCATCAACTCGGAAGGCGTCAAACCAAACAACAACAAAGATGCCAACTGGAAGAAACGCCCACCTGAACATGAGATTGTATATTGTGACTGTGCACCTCATTGTGATATATGTGATGGTAGTGTTAATGATGTGGGTAGTGACCACGCCCCATGCGGCCAGGCTGCCGATGCCCACTGTATATGTGTCGATTACTCTGACTGTACGGTGTGTGACAACAGTCTCGGTCGCACTAACAGTGACAGTGATGCCGGCATGCAAAGGGCTGCCCCCTGATGGCCACCCTAAACTGGCCGACTACAGGGCCTGGAGCCCCCCATACCAAAGTGATCTCTCTAAATGGGCATGTGTAGATGACTCCAACTGCAGTGTGTGTAATGATGAAGCATATGAAGTATATGGTGATGACGCTGACAGTAGCACTGACAGCTAAGTCGCCAACACCAGGGCTGAATGCCCCCATGCATGCCGCCAAGCCACTGGAGTGACAAGGGGGACACACCCATATACAAGGGGTAATAAGGATACACCACCCACTGCACCCGACACCGGAGCAAGTAGCATGAGGAAACGCCCACGCTGTAACTGTAATGGGGACTGTATCATATTGCACCTGTGGCAGTGGCCACTGCGACTGGGTGACATCAGGCGGCTACACTGGTGGTGCTGGCCCCTACAGCCATGGCCGCCATCATGCACACCATAACACCAGTGGCACCACCACCCAAGATGGCAGTGCACCGGACAACAACAGCACCGGACCAGCTGACGGTGCCCACCCATGCTTCACCCACACTGCCAGCAACACAAGTAAACAACAACACTGACACAAGCACACATGGGGCCACATGCCATGATGCCAAAAATGCCCCAGCATGCCTGTGACCAAGCAATGCTCCACCATTTCCACCCTCAACACTAATGACAATGGTCAGGGATATTCTACCCTCCCATTAATATCACCCGAACAGTACCGTGACACCCTTGACAATATTTGGCCATGCCCAATGGAGGACCAATGGGCCCAGCATGCCAACTACCTGGCCACCTACATCGAGGTTCACCGCACAGCACTTCCCAATGACACAGGTGCCAGGATACCTATACCATCCAGCCTCAACATACCGCAGTGGAGATGAATGCTGGACGGCTACCACGATAATGAAATAGTCGACTACCTGGAGTTTGGGTGGCCTGTGGATTATACCATGGAGACGCCCCCCACTGCAACTCAAATGAACCATGTGAGAGACACTACCCTACTTAATGCCATAAGGGCCTATATAGCGACCGAGACAGGCCATGGTGCCCTCCTCGGTCCCTTCAACAAGCCCCCCCATTGCCCCCTGGAAACAGGTCAGCGCACTCATGACGCACCCAAAAAAGAAAACCATCAACAGGCGCATCATCATCAACCTCAGCTGGCCGAGGGGGGCAGGTTAAACTCTGGGATAAAGAAAGGGCACTAGCAAGGCTGCCCCTGCACATACAGCCTACCGGGTATCATGGATGCAGGGGATGAGGTACCCTGAGTGGGAAGAGGGGCGTATGCCTGGGGAGCAGACCTTGCCAGAGCATACCGGCAGATCAGGACCTGCCCCCTCTCAGCCCCCATCCTTGGCATAGCCATTGATGGCCAGTACTACACTGACATTACCCCACCATTCGGGTGTCGCACATCATCAATGACGTGTGCCAGGATGACGAACGCAGTCGTATACTTCCTCAGGAGGAAGGGCCATTTCATCGACTGTTAACTCCATGAATTTGTGGGCGTGGCACCTAACAGGCAGGAGGCGGTGAGAGCATATCATGACTGCTTCTGGATTACGGCCCAGCTCGGCCTCGCCCTCTCTCCCAACAAGTGTACACTGCCCACAAAGGTCATTGAATGGCTATGTAAAGTCGCCGGCTGGTGGTGTGAATGGTGTGGACAAGCTAATGAGAAATCAATACAGGTAATGAAGGAAAGTAGGTAAAGAGTGAAAGTAGGAGAGTGAGACTCCCTGGTTTATTATCTTATATAGGTTTCTAGAATCCAAGATGGCAGTGGTCACATGGGTTGATCCACCAATCAGGGTTCAATCCATTGTATCCAAGGCCTTGTCATGCTGGCTACAGTGCCTTGTGGTGGCCAGTGATCCATAAATAACACCATGGGGGGAGGGGGTATGTAAGGTGACTCCTCCAAAGACTATCTAAGAAGTGACACTCCTCCTCTATACTATTTTACTATTCAATTTCTATACCTAATGAGTAATAGTTTACCAACTCCACATATCCCTCATATGCCTTTGGATTTTATATATTACCATTTACCATTATATAGACAAGTTGCAATTTATTATAGTAGTTTCACATATATCCTCATGCCATTAGATCGGACAATTTTACAGCTAGGTTTCGAGATCGACATCAACAAGATGCAGGTCACAATCCCAGATGACAAACTCACAGACACCCTCCTCGAGTGCGAGAGGTGGGCCGCCCCCAGGCGGGCCTCCAGAAAAGACCTCCAGAAGCTGGTGGGCCAACTCCAGCACATAGCAAAAAAAATGCGTCACCCCTGCCAGGCGCTTCATGGCGATGATACATGAAGCACTGAGGCAGGCACCATTCACGGGCAGCCAGCAAGTATTTGATGAGCTCCGGGCCAACATCCGCTGGTTCCTGGAGTTTGTGAAATCCTCCAATGGCCTGGTACTCCTGCCCAGGGACCCTAGAGTCCCCTGGGTGATTGAATGCTACTCATCACTCAGTGGGGGTGAGCTTACTCACCCACAGAGTATTATGGTCAGCAATACTCAGACGGCCTCAAGGCCAACACAACAAACATCACCCACCTCGAGGCCATCAATCTCATGGTGGCCCTCAGGGCACTGGCCCCGCCCCACCTGGACAGGTTCCAGATAACCATAAACACTGACAATGCTGCAAGCCAACAACTCCTCAACTATGGTGCATGCCACAACAAGTCACTCACATACTGCGCCTGAGAGATATTCCTCTTCGCAGCAACACACTCTTGTGAGGTAGAAATACTCCACAAGCCGGGAAAATACCTCATCCTGGCAGATGCCCTGAGCAGGCACTCCACAGATCACAAAGCTTGGGCCGTCGCAACCACATTGTGTACCGAACTTGCAATATCTGAAATTTGTGTTAACTTTCACAATGTCTTCAATACAGGATTGTAGGTAACCTGGGAAGCTATACATAATTGCCTCTCTCTTCCCAGGTTACATAGACGAGCAACACAAATGCATCCTTGTGGTCTACTTTGCAGGACTAACAGCAGGGACCAGCGAGACAGTACAGTCAGTACAGGCGAGACATTGCCTTGACTTCGCAAACCCACACCCGAATTATCCACTCGCACCAACTCAGTATGACCTACTAGCATACATAGTGCACCTTAAAGAAACCCTCACGACACCAGGAGTGGTCCTTAACTACCTGACTGGGGTGAAGACATGGGTTCAGCTGTTCGGAGGCAATGTGTCTGCATTCAGCACCTACCCTGTCAGCCTGATGAAGTGAGGTGTGCAACAGCTCGCTGCACACACCCCACGTCAGGCCCCACCGCTCACCCTGAATGACATATGACAGGTGGTCTGATATCTCTCCACGGTAGGCCCCACTGCACGAGTACTGACAGCAGCCATACTGATAGGGTACCACACCCTCCTCCACCAACGGAACCTCAGCCACACAGGAGCGCCCACCCACCCGGGCCACACCCTCCAGATGCAAGACATCATACCCACTCCAACTTGCCTCACCATCACAGTCTGCTTGACCAAGACCAGGTGGAGGGCCGGACAGGCCTACCGGGTAATAGTCCCATCCATCCCCGGTGGCAGCCTGGTCAGCCTATGTCGCCCACCAACGGCCATGCCTCCCAGAGGCCAGCTTTCCTCTTCCTCCCAGCAGCCCTCCTTGGAGCCCTCAGGATGGCACTGGCTGCCTCTGGGAACCTCCAGGCAGCCAACTACACTCTAGACAGTCTTATGCCATCATGGAGCTGGGGACGTACACATATGTCCCGAGAAGCCAGATCACCACCGGACCATGAGCCTTCTCCAACCTACTTGGTTCAGGGCTTGGATCCGGCCCACATAACATCAATGGGGATTGAAAGCCCCAGGGACAAATGAACCATCCACACGGACTAGCACCCAACCTCCGACTACCCTAACTTGAACTGTACATGACCTTGAAAATAAAAACCACTGTATGGTACTCCTGTTTCTGACCTTAGTGAATTGTGAATGTTTATGTAACATGGTTAATTCACGGGGCAGAGGAAGGGAGAATCCCGGAATGACCCAATCCGACTCCACCCACGTCCAGGGGAAAGAACGCCCATACACACCCGCTTTGGTGGCGCCACCTTGCGATATGGGTGGAGCCCCTGCCCCCGGTTACAGGAGTACCCAGACCCCAGCTTTCCACCAAACCTCACGCGACCAGGTTTGAATGCGAACGGCCCCCACGGCCACACAACTCCTCCAGGTGCAGACTGGACAACTCCACCACCTAACTTCACCCATCCACCCACACCTCAAAATGAACAGAACGGGAAGGGGTAAGGGTTCAGATCTGGCCCAGATAACATCAATAGGGATCAAAAGTCCCAGGGACGAATGAACCATCCACACGGACTAGCCCTCAACCTCCGACTATCCTAACTTGAACTGTTCATGACCTTGATGAAAATGAAAGCCATTGTATGGTACTCCTGTGTCCGCCCTTAGTGAATTATCTGATTTTGCTTAGTTTTGTATGAAGCAGATTGTGTGGTGTCCTAAACATGTGTTGTGTCTGAGCAACACGTGTGATACTGCCATATGCCATAGCGTAATTAAGGACTACACCGTCATTTTTTTTTATCTCCTCAATTTATAATTTGCAAAGATGTAAAGGGGAGATTTCCAGCTTTCATGTGCAACCAAAACATGTTTAGAAATTCAAATATTAGGTTTTAACTCTCCAAGGGACACCTTTGGCCAGTTTTCAGGAAAGTGACCAAGTAGTAAAGGTGCTTAGGTAGTGAACTTAGACAAATTAAAAGCCAGATTCTGTTGTGTTTATTGGTTTTGGCCATGTACTTTGGTTACTCATGTTATTAGTTTAGGTGTATAAGCAGTAAATAGAATATACCATAAGTTGTGTTTAAAAGCAGTAAATATACCACATTACTGGTTCTGGCTATATCTGCTAAATATCACAACCACTTTTGTTTATATGCGGTAAATCTACCACATAAATAGTTTCAGTTTCATGTCATATGCAGTAAATAGATTGCCCTGTTAGTTTACGATATATGCAGTAATTTGATCATTCTGGTAGGTAGGCTATATGCAGTAAATATACCATGCCGCTTGTTTAGGCTATATGCAGTAGATATACCATGCTGCTTGTTCAGACTATATGCAGTAAATATATCATGCTGCTACATTAGCATATATATGCAGTAAATAGCCCATGCTGCTAGCTTAGGCTATATGCAGTAAAGATACCAGGTTGCTACTTTAAGGAATATGCAGTAAATAGAACATGCAGTCCATTTTAAGGACCATGCAGTAAATAGACCAAGCTGCTACTTTAAGGAATATGCAGTAAATAGACCATGCTGCTAATTTAACGAAGATGCAGTGAATAGACCATGCTGCTACTTTAACGAACATGCAGTAAATATATGTGCAGTCCATTTTAAGGAACATGCAGTAAATAGAACCAAGCTACTACTTTAAGGAACATGCAGTAAATAGAGCGTGCTGCTACTTTAAGGAATATGCAGTAAATAGCCCGTGCTGCTACTTTAACGAACATGCAGTAAATAGACCGTGCTCCTACTTTAAGGAACATGCAGTAAATAGACTGTGATGCTACTTTAAGGATATGTAATGCATAGACCACGCTGCTACTTTAAGGAATATGCAGTAATGAGACCATGCTGCTAATTTAAAGAACATGCAGGAAATAGACCATGCAGTCCAGTTTAAGGAACATGCAGTAAATAGACCATTTTGCTACTTTACGGAACATGCAGTCAATATACGATGCTGCTAGTTTAAGCAATATGCAGTAATTAGGGCACGGTGCTAGTTTAAGGAATATGCAGTAATTAGACCATGTTGCTACTTTAAGGAATATGCAGTAATTAGAACATTGTGCTAGTTTAAGCAATATGCAGTAATTAGACCATTGTGCTAGCTTAAGGAATATGCAGTAATTAGACCATGGTGCTAGTTTAAGCATATGCAGTAATTAGACCATTGTGCTAGTTTAAGGAATATGCAGTAATTAGACCATGGTGCTAGTTTAAGCAATATGCAGTAATTAGACCATGTTGCTACTTTAAGGAATATGCAGTAATTAGACCATTGTGCTAGCTTAAGGAATATGCAGTAATTAGAACATTGTGCTAGTTTAAGGAATATACAGTAATTAAACCATTGTGCTAATTTAAGCAATATGCAGTAATTAGACCATTGTGCTAGTTTAAGGAATATGCAGTAATTAGACCATGTTGCTACTTTAAGGAATATGCAGTAATTAGAACATTGTGCTAGTTTAAGCAATATGCAGTAATTAGACCATTGTGCTAGCTTAAGGAATATGCAGTAATTAGACAATTGTGCTAGTTTAAGCAATATGCAGTAATTAGACCATGTTGCTACTTTAAGGAATATGCAGTAATTAGAACATTGTGCTAGTTTAAGCAATATGCAGTAATTAGACCATTGTGCTAGCTTAAGGAATATGCAGTAATTAGACCATGGTGCTAGTTTAAGCAATATGCAGTAATTAGACCATTGTGCTAGTTTAAGGAATATGCAGTAATTAGATCATGGTGCTAGTTTAAGCAATATGCAGTAATTAGACCATGTTGCTACTTTAAGGAATATGCAGTAATTAGACCATGGTGCTAGTTTAAGGAATATGCAGTAATTAGACCATTGTGCTAGTTTAAGGAATATGCAGTAATTAGAACATTGTGCTAGTTTAAGGAATATACAGTAATTAAACCATTGTGCTAATTTAAGCAATATGCAGTAATTAGACCATTGTGCTAGTTTAAGCAGTATGCAGTAATTAGACCATGCTGCTAGTTTAAGGAATATGCAGTAATTAGACCAGGCTGCTAGTTTAAGCAATATGCAGTTTAAGATACATACAGGAGTAGACGATGCTGCTATTTAGGCTATTTGCATACTAAATTGGATGATAGGATGATATATAAGACAAGTCAAGGTAAACATATTCTCAGGGAGTTACTCAGGGCCTAACCATGGTCTGAGTGCCTCTGTGGCCAACTTTCACTACAGAGTCATTCAGTGCTAATGATGTCCTGTAGTGCAAACCTTAATAGCACTTAAAGTAAATCTAGAGATCTTTCTGCATGCCCTATAAACTATGGACTTACATTACATCCTGCCCTCCCCTGTGTGATGTCACACATTTACTATTAATAGCCATATGGCACTTAGAATGTAATGCTACTGGGCAGATCCACTCCGACTTAGTAGGTTTTAGCTCAAATAAACCCTTCTAAGTGTGGTCTTAATTAAATACATTGACTATAAAATAGCCGCAAGTAACACCCAAATCCTACTGCGTACAAAACGACATAATAAATAAATGAGTATCTGATCACATTGAACTAAGACTACATATTTAAATGTTTTAGTATCTATTGAATCGGAAATCCTAAACCACCAATTAAAACATTGCATGCAAATGTAAAATGATTTGATGTACCTCATACTCATTACTTATTGCACCGTGTTGACTTTAATTTGAGAATTTACTTAAAACTTCAATTTACTATTTAAACCATGTGTGGCAAATTTGTTTAAATACCTAACACTTAAGTTTGGAAGACAAGTGCACTGACAAATGGATATTTTACCTTGGTACTAAGCCTCTGGCTACTCGTAGCGGAGGGAGAAGGAAGCGCATCCGGGTCCCGCAATTAGCATATTCAGCTCACAACCAGAGGAAGTTTGTTGAGCTGCTCCTGCAGTTTTCTACCTAAGATCGACTTACTAAAGAGTGAGTATTGGTTGTTTGACGGCAATTTGATAAAGTTGTTGTTACTGCATAATTTGCTACAGTTGTACAATTTGGTATACACTTTTGATGTCTTTGTAGGTGTTTTCAGATTCTTGGGAACACTGGTAGAACAATGTCACCATTGTTCTTTGTTATTGTTAAGCCGCCCGTTGCCGAATGGAGAGATGTGTGGCTGGAACCATTCACATCATCAGGATTTATTTCCTGGGTCTCTTTTTAAAGATTCCCCAATATTGTGTTATTTAGGCATACCTCGGAGTTTCATAGTATTTTCTCCAACTTGTCGGCACAAAACGCCACAGGAGGGAGAAGTGTATGGAATAGAGAGTGTGGGAGGCTACCATTACACTGGTCCCTACCCCTCGTTCGGTTTTGGTTTGATACCACTAACCTACAACACTCACAAAGCTCACCTATGCCTGTGTTGACACAGTTTAAATACATTCTCTAACACCACAAAATCCACAATTTGGGGTTTCTTAACCTGTTTGTGACATTGTTCTGTGCCATTCTCTGACTTTCTATCGATCGTTACAGAATTCTGATGGCTACAAATCGGAGTAAGGCTGATGCACCGTTCAATAGTGAAGACGATGGGATGCCTGAACCGGTCCAAATGTCGCCACAGCATTCGCCCCAGCCAGGGACAGCGGATCTTGTTGAGAGGGTGGCAAGACTAGTCCATCTGAAGTTGGAGGAGTTGCTGCCAGAGAAGCCAGAGAAGCTGAGACACTCTGGGGTGAAGCAGCCGAGTTCATTGGAGGACTCAGATTGGGAGGACTTCTCCGACCCAAATAAGTCCTCAGGAGAGGAGTCTGATATAGTGGTGTTGAGACCAGTGTGTACGCATAAACATAAGAAGGGCTCAGAAGAAGTCTGCAGTGAGAAAAACCAAGAAGAAGAAGAGTAAGTCAAAGAAGAAGAAGAGTAAGTCTTCTTCATCGCACTCTTCGTCCGCCTCAACGACCACTGATATGGAGTCACAGACAGAAAGGGATGGCAAATATGCCAAGAATAGTGGCAAGGTCTCTAAGGAGATCAAGGTTAAAAGAAAGAAGTTTAACACTACCACGATGATGCGGAAGACCATCCAGGGTCATTCCAAACTTTCAAACTGGTGGAAGTGATTACCAAGCTGGCAGAGAGCTACACCAGGATCAAAGGCATTCCAAAGTTGGCCATCAAAGAGATGGATTCGGATGTGAAGCTCACGGAAGAATGCAAGAAGTTTGAGTTGTGCTTGCACACAATTCATAAGGGTGTGCTAGCGGCCTTGGCAGCGGTGAGTCCGATTGCCAATCGGATGCTGGCGGAGAATAAGTTCTCCTCAGTGTGTGGGGACATGGATGCAGGCATTGCGCTACTCACGGCCACGAGCTGGGTGCCTGGCCATGCCAGCATACAAGGAAACAAACGAGCTGATTGGGCTGCGAAAAAGGCCCTGAACTGTGATCTTGAACCATTTCTGATCCATCGCTCTGATCTGAAACAACTAATAGCCACCCACATAATTTCCAACTGGCAACATCAGTTAATAAACTTAAAGAAATTGAACCATCTGTGGGAAAACCACCACAGCCTCATGCGGGAGGTCGGTGGGACCAAGTGGTCCTTAGCCGCTGCCATATTGGCCACTAGTGGCTTACACATGCTTATCTGCTCAAGGGGGACCCTCCCCCTGAATGTATTGTGTGTCAGTCCCCGCTGACACTCAAACACATTTTACTAAGTTGCGTTGATTTTTTGGCCCTGCGCCAACAATTCTACACTGCAGACAGTATACATGACCTTTTTACTAAAGTAAAACAAGAAAACATTTGAGCCTTTTTGAGGGCAGCTGGACTGTACCACCTCATATAGTTTACTAAATAAATTCTATCAATTATTAATAAAACCTTTCATTTTCTATGGGAATTTGTTTCCCTTGACCACAGATATATGATTGTGAGCTTTCTACTTTAATGAGTGTCTATTGGCACATAATTGATTGTCTGATTTTACATGTAAAAGCGATGGTTTGAACAAAAAACAAACATTTCCCGCCGTGAATATGGCCTATGCTGCCGACACGGCGTAAAGGAACCACCAATCAATCAATCAATTAATCACCCACCCTGATATTATCTTAGATGTTCCCAGGACGTAAAAGCCTAACAGCCAACCAATTTAAGCCTGCATGGATTTCCCACATAGGCAGTCACGTGATACATACACCCTGCACAACTTCACAACTCAAAGCGGTGCGCCAGCTTTTTGTCCACCTCTGTCATGGCATACTCTACTCAGCGGAGATATGCTACCTTTGTGATGTTCAGAACAAAAACAACTACTCTATTCTAGGCTGTAGCTATTTAATACATTTGTTGTTTTTGGTGTGTACTTTTAGAGGAGGTATGCTGTTTTGACATTTAATATATTTGACAGTTACGACACTTCTCTGAAATAGTTGGTTGCTTTTTTGAATGTTACATCCTTGAAAGGTCATATCAGGATGGGTACCGACTTGTGACAGTGCATACTCATGCGACTTTATAGTACTGCCCCACTAGGAAATCAGGCCGCCAGCACCATGATCCGATATCCCACTGAGTCACATTATTTTTGACTCTGTGATAACCAGTCCGTGCCTTATCATATTAACGCTGAGCACCACAAGCTAGGAGGTGACAAGCATTCATTTTATAAGTCATTGGTTTGACTTGACCGGGAACAGAACTCCCGATCTCCCACACCCAAGGCCCGCGCTCTACCGATTCGGCCACCGCGCCCGGTGCCTTTCTATATTATAGCGAGTGAGTGAATTGCATTTCATTGCGAACAGAAAGTACCCTGTTTTCAGTGATGGAAAATATCAACGCATAGAACTGACTTGAACCCCCACTGTCATTCTGGGACTAACATCATGACTGTTAGGTTATGGCTGGTACACACCTACCGTTTACGATCGTTTTTCCGCACCCACCTAGCGTATACGATCTAAAACTGCCCAAAAGTCGTGAGGTGTGCACTCCCCTAGCACACCTACCGATTGCGATTCACG
This sequence comes from Branchipolynoe longqiensis, assembly GCA_030323885.1. Lineage (NCBI taxonomy): Eukaryota > Metazoa > Annelida > Polychaeta > Phyllodocida > Polynoidae > Branchipolynoe > Branchipolynoe longqiensis. The sequence continues at coordinate 15,848,905 of CM059202.1, forward strand.
ATTTTTAGGGCTAAAACGGTAGGTGTGCGCTAGCCTTACGATTGCAATTCATGATTCGAAAAATGAATCGGCCCGTTTTCAGTTTTAAGCGGATCGGGAGTTTTAGTGTGCAAATCGTAAACGGTAGGTGTGTACCGGCCATTATCTAGACTCACTGATGCAATCAATCTACGCGCGCCTATATGGCCTCATAAGGTACCACTGTGTTACCGTACACTTTTGGAGGCTTTATAGTGTCGCCTCACTGTGGTTGCATACCACTAACACCATGAATATATCCCAGTCAGTAACATTATATGAGACTAGTCCTTGCCTTATCGAAATAATGTTCCGCACAAAACTAACTAGCGACAAGTGTCAGTTATGTAAGTCATTGATTTGACTCGGTCGGGGATCGAACCAACGTGGTATTACACAGGAAGCGGCCACTCAACCCACTAGGCTGTCACTTTGTAGTGCTGCCACACTAAGTGACAGTTCACCATAACCTGATATTCCACTCAGTCACGATATTCTGATACTAAGCACACCAGTCGCTGGCCTATCCTGATAATGCTGGGTGGCAGTACATATTAGTGCTGTAAGTCATCAGTTTGCCTACAGCCCTCTGACTGATCCAGCCAGCCTGTCGGGGACCAGACTGGGTGGCCAAAGGAGTTCAGCATTCGTGCCCCGTTTTGGTAGATCAAGGGATACGAACCCACCGATTCAAACCCTGTTCGAGTCAAACCAATGAGTAGCAAAGTGAGATATATCTTGCTTCCTAGCCTGGTCCTCGGCATAATTAGGATAGGGCAAGGACTGGTTGGCTCAGTTTCAGGATAATGTGACTGAGTGGGATATCAGATCATGGTGCTGGTGGCCTGTTGTCCCAGTGGGACAGCACTATAAAGTTGCCATGAGTTCGCACTATCACAAGTTGGTACCCATCCTGATATGACCATACATGTTGCCAGGATGTAAAACTCCAACAACCAACCAACCGACTGGCAGGGTGGGTAGTGATAAATATTAATGTTTTACGGCATTGGTTTGATTATCGAGTCCTCTCACAAATTCAGCCATTGAATGTCTCCCACCTCTCCCTCACACATATGTATTGATCATTGACAATGGCTTCCTTTACTTGGACACCTAACCTTCGATGGAGTATTCATGGATGAATGACAGACAAACGGTCCAATTTAGAATTAAAATCTATTAAATTTACTATTAAAATCTATTCAATTTACTAATAAAATCTATTAACTTTACTAGTAAAATGTATTAAATTCACTAGTAAAATCTATTCACTTTACATTTAAAATCTATTCAATTTACTATTCAAATCTCTTCAATTTACTATTCAAATGTATTCAATTTACAATTAGAATCTATTCAATTTAGTATTCAAAACTATTCAATTTCCAATTCAAATCTATTCAATTTACTTTTCAAATCTATTGAATTTACAATTCAAATCTATTCAATTTACTATTCAAATGTATTCAATTTACTAGTCAAATCTATTCAATTTACTATTCAAATGTATTCAATTTACTATTCAAATCTATTCAATTTACTATTCAAATGTATTCAATTAACTATTCAAATCTATTCAATTTACTATTCAAATCTATTCAATTTACTATTCAAATCTATTCAATTTCCAATACAAATCTATTCAATTTCCAATACAAATCTATTCAATTTACTGTTACAAAGCCCCACCAAATTAATCACCCTATAGAGACAGGCTACTGGGAGTGTGTCCCTATATCCCATGCCTGATACCAGGTTCGCCCAATATCTCAGACGTGGCAGGTACCAGGTTGGTAGAGGGACTTCTCCGCTATCTTGCCCTGTAGTTATTGCCTGACGTGATGGTTCCTCTGTGGGTGTCTCGCATCATTAATTACAGCCAATGTGTGAATCTATACCAACTTGCAGATTACACACCTCGCGGACGTGAGAGCCGCCTACCAGCGCCATTACCGGAACATAAGGTGCGACTAGGAAGGGCTATACCTGTATAATATTGCATAGCCAGCATATTTTTACCAGATTTTACCAGCATGTGGCAAAAACTCTACAACAGTTTCAAGATGAGTAGGCCTAGATACCGACTCTTGACAGTGCGCTGTCATGACAACTTAATTGTGCTGCCCCACTGGGAGACCAGCCCACAGGCAGCATGACCCGATATTCCACTTAGTCACATTATCCTGATAGTGATACTGAACAAACCAGTCAATACAATATCTTATTAATGTTGAGTGCCAGGCTAGGCAAACAAATGTATAGCTTCTTTTATTTTATGACACCTCTAGAGGGCTTCAATATTTATCATTGGCTATATGGTCATTATGACATATTTCATTGGAGGAAACCTGCTGCCGCAACATAGGTCACTCTTTCTGATAAGCAGCAGCAAAGTTGCTGCATGGGGTCTTTTATATGCACTTTCCCACAGACAGGACAGCACATACCACAACCTTTGATGAATCAGTTGTGGACCACTGGTTAGAACGGAAAATAACCCAAACTGCAAATGTATCCACTGAGCAGGATTGGTCGGATAACCGACACATTCAGAGGTGGAAACTCGCCAGGCTAGGTAGTGACAAGAATAACGGTATGTAAGTCATCGGTTTAACAAAGGGGTTTGAATCCAGGATCGCCTAAAAGTGAGATACACATGATATAAGGCATCTGATTGGTCGAGAACAAAATCTCCAGATGACGACATTAAAGGTCCCACTGTTTATTGATTAAATCTTCATAGTCCCATGGACGAAGCACATTTTCGAAGCTAAACTAATTAGCTCGATCCGAATCTACATATTTAAGGTAGACACTGGTGCATTTATTAAGCATATTGCTGCACAAAAGGGTCTAAGCTTTGAGATATTTGAAGTGTAAACATGCATAAGTAAGTAATTTTGGATACACTTTTTTTGTTTTCTCCCCCCAAATCTTTTAATTCCAGTTAAATAACATCTTTTTTCAGCACCGAGGCATTGGTCTTTCGGCCTTAACAATTATAGTGCATATGAACTATTTATGGATGAGATGATGAGATGGTATGAACAACATAGACAATAGTAGGTTAAAATCAGGCATAACAAATATATTTTGCACATGTATACTGGAGAATAACCATTTACATTAAAACGTATAGGTTTGATATGAAGAGTTCACCGATTCAAAAATGGAGATAAACGTTGGAATCAAACCCTCAAACACTTGTTTGTATTCCTTCTCTTTTATTCATTACTCCAAACCCATGTGATTACATGAACAGTGAAATTAGTGAGAAATAACATTGTTTTCAGGTAGAAATCTTTTATTTAAACTACATTTTTCGATTGACATTTACATGGTTTTGCACCTGAACTCTTCATATGACCTTATATGTTGCCAGTACGTAGCACTCCAACAACCAACCAACAACCAACCAACAACCAACCAACAACCAACCAACCAACCAACCAACAACCAACAAACCAACAACCAACCAACAACTGACCAACAACCAACCAACAACCAACAACCAACAACCAACCAACAACCAACCAACCAACAACCAACCAACCAACAACCAACCAACAACCAACCAACAACCAACCTACAACCAACCAACAACCAACCAACCAACAACCAACCAACAACTGACCAACAACCAACCAACACCCAACCAACAACCACCGACCAACAACCAACAACCAACCAACAACCAACCAACAACCAAACAACAACAAACCAACAACCAACCAACAGCCAACCAACCACCAACCGATCAACAACCAACCAACCAACCACCAACCAACAACCACCCAAACAACCAAACAACAAACCAACAACCAACCAACAACCAAACAACAACAAACCAACCAACAACCAACCAACAACCAACCAACAACCAACCAACCACCAACCGACCAACTACCAACCAACCAACAACCAACCAACAACTGACCAACAACCAACCAACAACCAACCAACAACCAGCCAACAACCAACCAACAACCAACAACCAACAACCAACCAACAACCAACAACCAACCAACAACCAAGCAACAACCAACATACAACCAACCAACAACCAACCAACCAACAACCAACCAACAACTGACCAACAACCAACCAAAACCCACCAACCAACAACCAACAACCAACAACCAACCAACAACAACCCAACACCCAACACCCAACCAACAACCAACCAACCAACAACCGACCAACAACCAACCAACCAACACCCAACCAACAGCTGACCAACAACCAACCAACAACCAACCAACAACCAAACAACAACAAACCAACAACCAACAACCAACCAACCAACAACCAACCACCAACCGACCAACAACCAACAAACCAACAACCAACCAACAACTGACCAACAACCAATCAACCAACAACCAACAACCAACCAACCAACAACCAACAACCAACCAACCAACAACCAACCACCAACCAACAACCAACAACCACCAACCAACAACCAACCAACCAACAACCAACCAACACCCAACAACCAACAACCAACCAACAACCAACCAACAACCAACCAACAGCCAACCTACACCCAACAAACAACCAACCAACAACCAACCAACAAATGACCAACAACCAGCCAACACCCAACCAACAACCACCAACCAACCAACAACCAACCAACCACCAACCAACCAACAACCAACCAACCACCAACCGACCAACCAACCAACAACCAACCAACAAATGGAAGGCTTCAGCAGTAATATATTCTGTTAAATTGGCTTGCATATGCTGCTTAATAAGTGCAGCAGTATTTAAGTCCAAAGCTAGGTGGGACTTAGATAAAGGATCACCCTGTACTTGTAGTAGGGGTGAAAACCAACCCATTAGAACAAACTGGTGAAACATGTCGACACACTGGGTAAAGGAAATCAACAGATACATTCTTAATTTAAGAAGCAACATATATTTTTGAAATACATATTCATATGTACCTGCTAGTTTTCCATTGAAAAATATAATAAAATATGCAGTTTAATAGATTTTTAAAGTGAAATCGACGCCGTTCTATCGCTACCATCTTATCTTTTTGAATTCTCTCTCATTTCATCAACTCTGTGCCGGTATATGTAGCCATTTGATACTGGAACAAGGGGTTCCACTTCCTGTTCCATACCAAAGCAGTTGCTGCCAGTATTTAGAGTACGTTGTCATTCAACCCTGCCTACTGCAAGTACGGGGTGAATCGTTTTCTCGGTAAGCCGCTATGTCTAATGGCCCTGTCACACTACGACGTAACGACGTCGACGTAGGGAGAACGTGAAGAACGTTGAACTTCTCGGCGTAGTATGCAAATTTGGGCAGAAGTTGAACGTGGATGCAGCGTAGTGGACAAGAGCGTAACGTCGGTAAAGCGTAGTGATACCGTCATTCAACAAGAGAGGTCAACGTAATGACGCTCACGGAACGCTATGAACGTTATTCCATCGCCAGAAGAACGCTACGTGACGTTAGCTATGTCATGATACGTTGAACGTACATTGAATGCACGTTCTCCTGACGTTCTCCTGACGTTCTCCTGACGTTCTCCTGACGTTCTCCTGACGTTCTCCTGACGTTCTCCTGACGTTCCCATTACGCCCTGTGGGCATTTGCACTCGGTTTAATGGGGGTCAACGTAGTGGAACGTAGTTGAACGTAGTGAGGAGCATTGGAATAAAGTCCGTTTAACGTCATTGACGTTCGCTGAACGTGAACAGAACGTACGGTGAACGTAAACCCTTACGTTCGTCCTACGTCAAAACTTTTGAACATGTCCAAAACCTCGACGTTAATCGACGTTACACGACGTAATGTGACGTAGATCGACGTCACTCTAACGTCATTATGACGTCATCATAACGTAATCCAACGTCCATCAACGTAATGACGAAATATCACCACGTTAGGCTCACGTTCACTCATTACGTTGTAGTGTGACAGGGGTATTAGTGTTTTGGTTGAGACAAATGTAGGCAAACTTTCATCAGCGTGTGTAGTTTTAACACCGTTCCGGAGGGTAATGGCTAACACGTGCATACATATACATAAACAATACCCATACTCAGTCATAGAGGTGGACAATGAATTCACCACAATCCATCCACCGGAAACAGCATACAGAGCCGCCATTTGCAATTGAAAAGAACAGCTCTGATTGGCTATAGGTAATTATAGGACTGTGCCTGCGCAATTTGGCGGCAGAACAACACCTAGTTGCACTCGCAAGCTCAATGGCCATGAGCAATATTCATACAGGAAAAGGAAAATATCTCTAAAGCCGCACCACATAGAAAAAACCCACTTCACACACAAGCAGACAACATGTTTAATGAAACGATTATATTAAAGGTGCATAGTCCGATGAAGCATCAAATTTTAAAAACAAAAACATTCACCTAGATTGTATTCTACATATCTAACTTAGATATTGGTACATGTATTAACCATTTGTTGCCACATAGAAGGCCATACTGAGTCAATTTAACAGAACCTGTTACTGCATATGCCTAGGGTGTTAGAGTTTTGGCAAGCTGGCCAAAATCAATTTAGGATGTTTGTATTTCAAATATCTCAAAAGTTAGCCATTCAAAATGAAAGTTACTTCAAACTAAAGTAAGGTAGGCTATAACAACCAATTAAATATAGTTATCTCAGAAAAATGGCAGAAATTCAAAACCATCGGACTATGCAACTTCAAATTGATATTTATTGTTCTAAATTTCTATTAATTTTGAATAGAATTGAACTCAATGGTTGTACATCTTTATTTTGCTGTCGACGCCATTTTCAGCGCATGTGCAGTTGGCATTACAAACTAGTCTATAGACGGGTTCGTTATTCCGACTAATATGGAGGTGTCAGTCCTAAAGCCCCAGTCACACATACCCGGATCAGGGGCCGAACGAGCCCCGGACCGCCATCCGGGGTGGTCCGGGGCGATCCGGGTTGATCCATGGCTCGTCCGTGGCTCGTCAGTGCCAACACCCCCTGATCCGGCCTGATCCGTGGCTCGTCCGGCACTGTCCGGGCTCAGCCCCGGATGTTTTAAAATGTTTAAAACATCCAGGGCAGTCCGGGGGATTTTGCGATCTGGGCTCAATCCGGCCTGATCCGGCCTGATCCGGCCTGATCCGGGGGTGGTCCGGGGGTGGTCCGGGTATTTTGGGGATGGTCCGGGGTGGACCAGGCCTGTCCGGGGGTGGTCCGGGGTAATTTTGAGCCATGGTTTGACCCGGACCATCCCCGGACTATCCAGGACTACCCCCAGCCTAGCCACGGACCACTCCCGGACTGCCCCCGTAAGACCGGGGGTGATCTGGGATAGTCCGGGGGTGATCCAGGATAGTCCGGGGGTGGTCCGGGGCAGTCCGGGGTTGGTCTGGCCTCATCCGGTGCTGGTCCGGCCCAGTCCAGGGGCAGTCCAGGGGTGGTACGGGGCAGTTTGGGTATCATCCGGGGCTCATCCGGGAAAGTGTGACTGCGAGGCAAAAATTGACGAAAACAGTGATTTTATCCGTGGCGGTCCGGGACAGTCCGGGCCGTTGGTCTGTGGGTGGTCCGGCTCAAAATCCGGGGCTCGTCTGGCTATGTGTGACTGGGGCTTAAGACTAAGCATTGCTTATTCATATTATTCACACAGGTGGATTACATTATCCCACAGACTCTTGTACCTACCCAGCCTCTTGTAGTTGCACACTGATTTCATTACAGGGTTGGGGATACATAAACAGAAGAATAGCAGTGTGCATGCCAACATCAAGGATTGTTTGTTTGTTTGTTTGTTGTTGTTTTACGTCCTAGCAACATCTAAGGTCATATCAGGATGGGTACCGACTTGTGACAGCGCGCACTCATGGCGACTTTATAGTGCTGTCCCACTGGGAAACCAGGCCGCCGGCACCATGACCTGCTCTCCCACTCAGTCACATTATCCTGACACTGAGCACACCAGTCCTTGCCCTATCCTAATAATGCCGAGCGCCTGGCTAGGAAGCGACAAGTATCAATTTTAAAGCCATTGGTTTGACTCGACCGGGACTCGAACCCACGACCCCACGATCTACCAGCACTGGAGACGGACGCTCTAACTCATTCGGCCATCCCGTCAGGATTGTAGACTACTAGAAGCAATCACCAACAAAGAAGTTCTCAGAAAAATTAAAAATAAGAAAAGCTTGTTTGCCACTATACAGACAAAGAAACTTATTTATTTTGGCCACATCATTCGTCAGAGTTCAATATACCGTACATTGTTGGAAGGGAAGGTGAACCATTGCATCCAACCCTCGACTAGAGGATGGAACTATTGATTGATTGATTGAGAAGCAATGCAGTGTGCCTGTGTACCAGGGGGTGAAATCGATTAATGCGACCCAGGCGATTCTGGTCACCCGAGTTGCTAGAATTTCAAATCATACACCGTGAGTAGAGTTGACAAAAACACGTGCCATGTGCAAAAAGGCCCAACCCCAGTAACCCACCTCTTGGCTGGGGTTTGCTAGGAATGATGACGTCACATTTGTGCTGGTACCATCCTGCAGGATAATAGTTACCAGTACCAGTCCTCCATGTTTTTTTTGGGTAATAACGTAGATTAATGAAATGGAAATATAACTAAAATATGAAATCATAAAATACTTTAAATCCTATTTTGTTGTAGTTATATCAGTTATTAAAAGGTTTGGATTAAGCCACCATTTTTTCCACCCCGAGCGTGGAGAAACGTATTCGATTATTCGACCCAAGTCTGTAGGATGTGCGCATGCGCCAACAAGTGGCTCGGGTGACCCGAGTTGATTAATCGATTACACACACTGTGTACAGCAAGGGGTGGGGATACAATAACAGGGGTTGTGCAGTGTGCCTGTCTATATCACGGGCTGTAGAAGAGCTACAATGTGCCTGTCTACAGTACGGGCTGGCGCTACATACAGAGAACACATGCAGTGTGCCTGTCTACAGCACGGAATGGGAGTACATACATAGAAGTACTGCAGTGTGCCTACAACATGGATCGGGGATGCATAACTAGAACAGTAGACATGCTGCAGTGTGCCTGCCTAGAGTATGTATTTATAGAGGGAGTGCATGTGACGTCATTACTCAGCGGTCAGCAGTCAGCCACCTTGGATTACGAGCACCTTCGCCTAGACATGTTGTGAATGCATGCAGAGGCAGTAAAACAGAGTTTTCTTGTGTTCTGAGTGGTTCTGGGCAGTTTACATCCAATGTGTTTACTTACAGCACTTTAACAACAACAACTTTTGAGGCCAAACTGCTCAAAACATTGACAAATAAACCAACAAATAGGTAAATAAGCATGGTGTAGACAGTCGCAAGCCTTCTGTATGTAATCAAATATGGCCACTGACAGTTGTCTCGTGACGTCATTACAACCCCTCTATACATAAATACAAGTGCTGCAGTGCGCCTGCCTAGAACATGGATAGGGGATCCACAAATATAATGATGCAGTGTGTCTGCCTAGCACATGGATAGGGGATCCACACATACAAGTGATGCAGGGTGCCTGCCTAGAGAAGGGAGAGGGGATCCATAAATACAAGTGTTGCAGTGTGCCTGCCTAGATCATGGATCTATACATAAATACAAGTGCTGCATAGTGCCTGCCTAGAGCAGGGATAGGGGATCCATAAATACAAGTGTTGCAGTGTGCCTGCCTAGATCATGGATCTATACATAAATACAAGTGCTGCATAGTGCCTGCCTAGAGCAGGGATAGGGGATACATAAATACAAGTGTTGCAGTGTCCCTGCCTAGATCATGGATCTATACATAATACAAGTGCTGCATAGTGCCTGCCTAGAGCAGGGATAGGGGATACATAAATACAAGTGTTGCAGTGTCCCTGCCTAGATCATGGATCTATACATAAATACAAGTGCTGCATAGTGCCTGCCTAGAGCAGGGATAGGGGATACATAAATACAAGTGTTGCAGTGTCCCTGCCTAGATCATGGATCTATACATAAATACAAGTGATGCATAGTGCCTGCCTAGAGCAGGGATAGGGGATACATAAATACAAGTGTTGCAGTGTCCCTGCCTAGATCATGGATCTATACATAAATACAAGTGATGCATAGTGCCTGCCTAGAGCAGGGATAGGGGATACATAAATACAAGTGTTGCAGTGTCCCTGCCTAGATCATGGATCTATACATACATACAAGTGATGCATAGTGCCTGCCTAGAGCAGGGATAGGGGATACATAAATACAAGTGTTGCAGTGTCCCTGCCTAGATCATGGATCTATACATAAATACAAGTGATGCATAGTGCCTGCCTAGAGCAGGATAGGGGATACATAAATACAGTGTTGCAGTGTCCTGCCTAGATCATGGATCTATACATAATACAAGTGATGCATAGTGCCTGCCTAGAGCAGGGATAGGGGATACATAAATACAAGTGTTGCAGTGTCCCTGCCTAGATCATGGATCTATACATACATACAAGTGATGCATAGTGCCTGCCTAGAGCAGGGATAGGGGATACATAAATACAAGTGTTGCAGTGTCCCTGCCTAGATCATGGATCTATACATACATACAAGTGCTGCATAGTGCCTGCCTAGAGCAGGGATAGGGGATCCATAAATACAAGTGTTGCAGTGTCCCTGCCTAGATCATGGATCTATACATAAATACAAGTGATGCAGTGTGTAGTGTCAGATCTAACTTTAAAAAGAATACTCGAAACTGAAAGTTATATATTCATTACGTTCGTCTACACGCTGAATGCAGAATAAAATTAGAGTAAGACAATCACAAACTCTGAATTTAGAGTTCATCAACTTAGTTGTTGTTTGTTGGAGCTTTCCACACTCTCGAAGGGCATATCAGGACGGGTACTGACTTGTAGCAGTGCGCACTCATCTCGACTTTATAGTGCTGGCCCACTGGGAGACCAGCCCGCTGGCAACATGAACCGATATCCCACTCAGCCACATTATCATGATATTGAGCAAACCAGTCCTTGTCCTATATATACATGCAGTGCAGCAGGCTAGGTAGCGACAAGTATAAATGTGCTAAGTCATAGATTTGACTAGTACAGACTGAAGTTTGTTTGTTGTTGTTTTACGTCCTAGCAACATCTAACCTCATATCAGGACGGGTACCTGGTGCGCACTCATGGCGACTGTATAGTGCTGCCCCAAATCAGGCCGCCATCAGCATGACATGATATCCCACTCAGTCACATTATCCTGACACTGAGCGAACCAGTCCTTGCCCTATCCTAGTAATGCCAACTGCCTGGCTAGGAAGCGACAAGTATACATTTTTATGTAATTGGTTTGACTCAAGCAGGATTTGAACCCACAAACTCATGGGTTTGGATCCTCCAATCTCCCAAAACAGGGGACGGACGTTCAACTCATTCGGCTACCCCGTTTATTTCAACAAAAAACCAAAATACAGAGACGTGATATTGGACGGACTGGTCCAATATCAGCTTCATCGTTCCAGGCAGGTCAATGTATTTTGTATGACCATACAGTATGAGATAGGTAGGAACACTATTTAGGCATGTAATAACTTACCACATAGCAATATTCACGACACTCAGCTGCTGTATCCATACGCTACCCACAAGTTTAGTTATTGCCACTGCCGCCAGAGGGCAGGTTTTCTACGGAGCATGCGCTGTCAGCTGCTTTCCACTACAAGAGTTCTTTACATGGCCATCACAGAGCACGCCATTAGTGGAAGTCCTTCATCAAATGGTTGGTTGTTGGAGTTTTAGGTCGTTGGAACATGTAAGGTCATATCCGGATGGGTACCGACTTATGACGGTGCACACTCATGGCAACTTTATTATGCGCTACTGCCCCAATGGGAGATCAGGCCACCATGACCTGATATTCCACTCCGTCACATTACCCTGACACTAAGCCAACCAGTCCTTGCTCGATCTTAATAAGACCGAGCGCCTGGCTAAGTAAGATACAACAAGAATACATTTTTAAATCATTAGTTTGACTCGACCAGCATTGGAACCTGTGGGGTCGAATTTCACCATCTACCAACACAGGAAATGGACGTTCAACTCATTCGTACACCCCATTTAGTTTCATGAGATCTTTTCACCTGAGCATGCTGTATATTTAGTGACACCATTAGTTCTTAACACTGACAACAGGGGGAGATTGGTGTTGGAAATCGTACATAATACCATTTTTCCATGGAGCATGCGCAATGAGATGCTACCCACCTTAGCTCCCTCTGATATCATCAGGGAACAGGTTGATGCTGGAAATCCTCTATAAGACCCTTTCACCTGAGTATTGTGCTGTCAGTTGCAGCCCACATTATCATATCAGTGCTTGAAAATTCCATCAGCGGACTAGTTGGTGGTGGAAATCCTCTATGCGATCTTTCAACATCCACTCTCTCTTAGAGTAAGACACTCACAAACTTTGACACTCTATTCCAGGTCAAATAGTTAAAGCGCAGGTCTAAAGTGTGCAAAGTTGGGAGTTCAATTCTCGTTCCAGTCAAACCAATGATTTACTAAATTGATCCTTGTCACTTCCTAGCCTGGCGCTCGGCATTTTTAGCATAGGACAAGGACTGATGTGATCGATGTCAGGATGATGTGACTGAGTGGAATATCAGGTCATGGTGCTGACAGCCTGGTCTCCCAGTGGGGCAGCATTATAAAGTCGGCAGGAATGCACACTGTCACAAGTCAGTACCCATCCTGATATAATCTTAGATGTTGCCAGGTCAACAAACTCCAACGACCCACCAATGTTTCTACGTAGCATTCTGCACATCCAGTTGATCCCAACAGTAATAGTTTTTTAAATTGCCAACATGTGGCTGATTATTAGTGGAAATCCTCATGTGACCATTTCCATTGAGCATTCCCAACAGTTAGCCACATCATTAGTTCTTATCCCTGCCATAAGGGGGCATGGTAGTGGTGGAAATCCTTCATAAGACCATTTCCTCACAACACACTGCACAGTGAGCGGCTAGCTATCAATGTAATAGAAGAGTTTAACCGCAAAACCACGAAAGCGCCAATCCAAAAATGGAGATAAACATTGGAATCGAACCTTCAACAAGTTGCTTTTTATATCCCTACTCTCTTGTTCACTGTTCCATAGGCATATGATCATATGCAAAATGGAATCAGTGAGAATTAACATTATTGTCGGTAACAAATCTATTAAGTTCTTGCAATTGCCAATAGAGGGCAAGTTGGTGGTGAGCATTGTTAAATCATCGAATGCTTCTCCATCGATGCAGAACTTCACAACCAGGCCTACATGTAATATATAGGTTCGCCGCAGATCGATTAGTACTTAATTACTCCTGGACAGCTCGGCGTTTTGCTGCCCGCCAAATTGAGGTAGTTTCGGAGACACTGTATGTGCAAATTTGCGATTGCCTCCTGCCAAGTATGTATGCCCTCACCATCACTCACCATGCAAACCACCTATTGACTCCTGCCAAATGCCGTCTGACCGGCTGTCATTGTTAATCCCAAAGTGAACGCGTCAGGTTAGCCCCAGCGAGGTGGGTGGGGCTGAACGGTGAGTGGAAGATGGAGGAGGCTAGCGGGTGTGGGGGATGGTGGATGGGGGATGTAGTGGAGGGAGGGTGGAGGGAGGGTGTGGGGGATGGTGGAGGGGGGAGGGTGTGGAGAGTGGTGGAGGGGGGAGGGTGTGGGGGATGGTGGAGGGGAGGGGGTGGGGAAGGTGGAGGGGAGGGTGTGGGGGAGGGGGGGGGAGGGTGTGGGAGATGGGGGGGGGGAGGGTGTGGGAGATGGCGGAGGGGAGGGTGTGGGCGATGGGGAGGGGGAGGGTGTGAGAGATGGTGGAGGGGGAGGGTGTGGGGGATGGTGGAGAGGGGGGTGTGAGAGATGGTGGAGGGGGAGGGTGTGGGGGATGGTGGAGGGGGAGGGTGTGGGGGAGTGGGGAGGGGGAGGGTGTGGGGGAAGTGGAGGGGGAGGGTGTGGGGGGGGAGGGGGGAGGGTGTGGGGGATGGTGGAGGGGAGGGTGTGAGAGATGGTGGAGGGGGAGGGTATGGGAGATGGTGGAGGGGGAGGGTGTGGGAGATGGGGGAGGGGAGGGTGCGGGAGATGGTGGAGGGGGAGGGTGTGGGAGATGGTGGAGGGGGAGGGTGTGGGGGAGGGAGGGGGGAGGGTGTGGGGAGATGGTGGAGGGGGAGGGTGTGGGAGATGGCGGAGGCGAGGGTGTGGGAGATGGTGGAGGGGGAGGGTGTGGGCGATGGTGGAGGGGAGGGTGTGGGGGATGGTGGAGGGGGAGGGTGTGGGCGATGGTGGAGGGGAGGGTGTGGGAGATGGTGGATGGGGAGGGTGTGGGAGATGGTGGATGGGGAGGGGTGTGGAGGATGGTGGAGAGGTAGGGTGTGAGAGATGGTGGGGGGAGGGTGTGGGAGATGGTGGAGGGGGAGGGTGTGGAGGATGGTGGAGAGGGAGGGTTTGGGGGAGGGTGGGGGGAGGGTGTGGGAGATGGTGGAGGGGAGGGTGTGGGGGATGGGGGAGGGGCAGGGTATGGGAGATGGTGGAGGGGAGGGTATGGGAGATGGTGGTGGGGGAGCGTGTGGGAGATGGTGGGGGTAGCGTGTGGGAGATGGTGGGGGGAGGGTGTGGGAGATGGTGGTGGGGGGAGTGTGGGAGATGCTTAGAGGTACTTACTTGAAAAGGGGATTAAATATGAGAGGAAGGAGACCATCTGTTTGTTTGGGTTTTAGGCAATATCTAAGTTCTTATCAGGTTAGGTACCGACTTGTGGCAGTGCAAACTCTGCACTGGAGAAAGGATGAGTATTGGAGAGAGAGGGAGTACAGGACAGAGAGGGAGTACTGGAGAGAGGGAGCGCTGGAGAGAGAGGGAGTACTGGAGAGAGAGGGAGTACTGGAGAGAGGGAGTGCTGGAAAGAGAGGGAGTACTGGAGAGAGAGGGAGTACTGGAGAGAGGGAGTACTGGAGAGAGGGAGCGCTGGAGAGAGAGGGAATACTGGAGAGAGAGGGAGTACAGTAGAGAGACGGAGTACTGGAGAGAGAGTGAGAGTGCCTGAAGGAGAGGGAATACTGGAGAGAGAGGGAGTACTGGAGAGAGAGGGAGTGCTGGAAATAGAGGGAGTACTGGAGAGAGAGAGTACTGGAGAGAGGGAGTGCTGGAAAGATAGGGAGTACTGGAGAGAGAGGGAGTACTGGAGAGGTGGGATCTTGGAGAGGGAGGAGATACTGGAGCAAGGTGAGGCACTGGGATAATGGGGATATCAAGGTACTGAAGAGAGAAATGGACATGGACTCGACCAGGGTAGACCAGTGGGTTCTAATCCCACGATCTACCTAAACGGTACGCTCAACTCCTTCGGCCACCCATCTGGTCAGAGAGAGAAGGAGATTGTGGGGATGGTTATGTGGTCACTGGAACAAGATGCTTTGCAGTGTGACATATAACCACCATTGGCACCGACCCGAATCTCGTGACCTAGTTTAATATCTCGTGAGATGCGACTTGGCGCTGGCACCTGGTTTGTGAATGACCTAAGCTGTTTGCTTCTCTTGTCCGCTTCCGGCAGAACCCGCCGCACGCACGAATACAAAGAGGCGCCAGTTTCCATGGCGACAGTTGTCACACCCGTCGTCTGCCACGCGTGTCCAGCACCGGAAGTAGTAGAGCAGCGTTCTGCCAGAGGGCGACTATAGGTGTATGTGTCGGGGAGTGTGGGTTGGGGGATCGACGCCGAGTTTGTGTCGTCTGCTGCTGAATGACGTGATCATTTGTAGTCCAATCAGAGCACAGAACTGACACCTGACCGTATGTACAAGTTGACATTCTCTAAAATTTGGCACTAAAGTGTGACATGGAAACCAAAAGTGAAAACCTTCCAAATAATAGCAAAAAACATTCCAAATAATAGCAGATTCAATGTTCCTACAAAGGTGATCATTTGGGACCCAAATAAACCAATCGATATAGGGGAGTGGTCAATCTATGGCGGTGGTCGTTTAGAGAGGTTTTACTGTATAACATAATTAACCTTCAGTCCATTACACCCACCGGCAGGGCCAGTCTACATACCCACTATTAACACCAATGATGTCTGTATGCTGGCATTGTCAGTGACATGCAGGCACTACCCAGGGCAGCGTAGTGACACTTGTCTACGAGGTAATCAACCCTATTGACTGCCTTCGTAATGACTCTCAGCACAGCACAGAACACCACAGCATCAATTGTACTGTAAACTTACCTATATCGGCATATAATTCAAGCCCAACATAGACTCACCAATGTTCAAACAGTTAGCTTTGATTGAGTGATTAGCTGGGGTGCTCTGACGGACTGTATAATGTAGTGTAACCGTGGTATATACAGTAGTAGAACTATGATACAGGGCATGGACTAGTGCAACCATGTTGTGTACGGTAGTGAAACACTGACTAGCTATATGCAATAGTGTAAACAAGCTATATATAGTAGTAGAACTCTGATAGCTGGATGCAATACTGCATCCATGCTATATATATATTTTATTTTTGTGACAAGTTTTTTATTCTGCCCATAACGTATAAGCTCCTGTGAGGGTGCTTGTTTTCAACGCTGGACAGCTGTGATACTGGATTGGTCTGGTCCCGTACTCAGGAGTGTTTACCTGATCTTTCTCGGGCCAACCTTTGCGGTTTTGGTGTTATTAGTTTCTATATTAGTTTTTTTTAATTTTCAAGTTTTTTCCTAACCTGTATATGATAACTTAGCCTACTATGTACATCTACACAGATGACATATAGACCTGTGGGAGAGGATCCCATCCCATTGTGGTTTGTTACAGTATCCATGCCCTGTCCTTAGATAGTACACGAGTGTGCCAGAACACCCCTGGACCCTTCAGGACTGTGACTAGATGGGATGGCTGTGTTGTATGGTTAGCCATTTTGTATTTCAGGGTGATTCGGAACACTGATAAGCTGTATGCGGTACTGTAACGATAATATATAGTGTAGTGGAACAGTGATAAGCTGTATGTGGTACTGTAACCATAATATATAGTGTAGTGGAACACTGATAATGTGTATGCGGTACTCTAACCATAACATATAGTGTAGTGGAACACTGATAAGATGTATGCAGTATTGTAACCATAATATATAGTGTAGTGGAACACTGATAATGTGTATGCGGTATTGTAACCATCATATATAGTGTAGTGGAGCACTGATAAGCTGTATGTGGTACTGTAACCATAATATATACAGTAGTGGAACACTGATACGGTTTCCAGTTATGTAACAATGTGATATACAGTACTGGAACACTGATAAGCTGTATGCTGTACTGTAACAATGCTATATACAGTAGTGGAACAGTGACCGTACTATATACAGTATTGGAACACTGATAAGCTGGATGCAATACTGTAACAATGATATATACAATAGTGGAACACTGATAAGGTGTATGCAGTACTGTAACCATGCTATATACAGTAGGGGAATACTGATAAGGTGTAGGCAGTACTGTAACCATAATATATACAGTACTGGAACAATGGTAGCTGGAATGAGTACTGTAATTGTAACCGTGTTATATATAGTAATGGAACTCTGAAAAACTAATGCATTGAATCCTGCACACAATTGTTTATTCGAGCAACATAACAAATCCAGGTATGAAGCCAGGCCGAATTACATCCGGCCACTGAGGCTCCGAATGAAACCGCATTTGGAGGCGTTGGGCGTGGATTTGGATGTGTGGGAGGATGCCAAAGTCCCAGAACATCCCCGGTGGTCATTGTGAAAGCCATCAGTTATCCTCCGACTCATGGAACTGAGGAAGTCTGGGACACATCCACTGGAGTACCAAGGACTGCATGCAGAGATTCAAGGCCAGTTTGCAGACCACCTCTCCATATACGCTGATGGTTCGAAAGACCAAATCCTGGTAGCTGCTGCGGCAGTCTGCTGACGGGAAAGATTTGGTGTACGTTTGCTTGATCAGAGCTCGATTTTCACTGAAGAAGCCCAAGCACTCCTTCTCGCGTTGGAGTGTATCGAGGTATCCAACCACACTAACTATGTTATATACAGTGATTCGTCCTCTTGCCTCCTGGCTGTTGCTGGACTGAAAATGAATCACCCTATTCTAGCAACGGTCATTTATAAAATGAACCAACTGACAATGCATGGGTATGACATCCACCTGTGTTGGGTGCCTGGCAATGCCGGCATACAAGGAAACGAACGAGCTGATCGGGCTCTGAAGAAGGCCCTGAATTGTGATCATGAACCGTGTCTGATCCCTCACTCTGATCTGAAACCACTAATAGCCACCCACATAACATCCAAATGGCAACATGAGTGGGATGAAAACATTAATACACTTAAAGAAATTGAATCATCTGTGGGAAAGCCACCACAGACTCATGCGGGAGGTCGGCGGGACCAAGTGGTCCTTAGCCTCTGCCGTATTGGCCACTTGTGGCTTACACATGCTTTTCTGCTGAAGGGGGAACCTCCCCTGAATGTATTGGGTGTCAGTCCCTGCTGACACTCAAACACATTTTACTAAGTTGCGTTGATTTGTTTGCCCTGCGCCAACGGTTCTACACTTCAGGAAAACATTTTAGCCTTTTTGAGGGCAGCTGGACTGTACCACCTCATATAGTTTACTAAATAGATTCAATCAATTATTAATAAAACTTGTCTTTTTCTATGGGAATTTTTTTCCCTTGACCACAAATATATGATTGTGAGCTTTCTAATTTAATGAGTGTCTATTGGCACATAATTGATTGTCTGCTTTTACATGTAAAAACGATGGTTTGAACAAAAAACAAACATTTCTCGCCATGAATATGGCCTATGCTGCAAACACGGCGTAAAGCAACCAACAATCAATCAATCAATCATTCATCAACGGATAAGCTGTATGCAATACTGTAACCATAATATATAAAGTAGTGGAACACTGATAAGCTGTATGCAGTACTGTAACAATGCTATATACAATACTGGAACACTGATAAGCTGTATGCAGTTCTATAACCATGCTATATACAGGAAGGGAATACTGATAAGGTGTATGCAGTACTGTCACAATGCTATATACAGTAGCGGAATACTGATAAGGTGTATGCAATACTGTAACCATGCTATATACAGCAGGGGAATACTGACAAGGTGTATGCAGTACTGTAACCATTCTATATACAGTAGGGGAAAACTGATAAGGTGTATGCAGTACTGTAACAATGCTATATACAATATTGGAACACTGATAAGCTGTATGCAGTTCTGTAGCCATGCTATGTACAGTAGGGGAATACTGATAACGTGTATGCAGTACTGTAACCATGCTACATACAGTAGTGGAACAATGGTAGCTGGAAGGAGTACTGTAATTGTAACCGTGTTATATATAGTAATGGAACTCTGATAAGCTGTATGCAATACTGCAACCATAATATATACAGTAGTGGAACACTGATAACCTGTATGCGATACTGTAACAATGCTATATACAGTACTGGAACACTGATGAGCTGTATGCAGTTCTGTAGCCATGCTATATACAGTAGGGGAATACTGAAAAGGTGTATGCAGTACTGTAATCATGCTATATACAGGAAGGGAATACTGATAAGCTGTATGCAGTACTGTAACCATGCTATATATAGTAGGGGAATACTGAAAACGTGTATGCAGTACTGTAACCATGGTATGTACAGGAAGGGAATACTGATAAGGTGTATGCAGTACTGTAACCATGCTATATACAGTAGGGGAATATTGAAAAGGTGTATGCAGTACTGTAACCATTCTATATACAGGAAGGGAATACGGATAAGGTGTATGCAGTACTGTAACCATGCTATATAAAGTAGGGGAATACTGATAAGGTGTATGCAGTACTGTAACCATGCTATATACAGTAGGGGAATACTGATAAGGTGTATCCAGTACTGTAACCATGCTATATACAGTAGGGGAATACTGATAAGGTGTATGCAGTACTGTAACCATGCTATATACAGTAGTGGAACACTGATAAGCTGTATGCACTACTGTAACCATGCTATATACAGTAGTGGAACACTGATAACCTGTATGCAATACTGTAACAATGCTATATACAGTACTGGAACACTGATAAGCTGTATGCAGTTCTGTAGCCATGCTATATACAGGAAGGGAATACTGATAGTCTGTATGCAGTTCTGTAGCCATGCTATATACAGTAGGGGAATACTGAAAAGGTGTATGCAGTACTGTAACCATGCTATATACAGGAAGGGAATACTGATAAGCTGTATGCAGTATTGTAACCATGCTATATACAGTAGGGGAATACTGAAAAAGTGTATGCAGTACTGTAACCATGCTATGTACAGGAAGGGAATACTGATAAGGTGTATGCAGTACTGTAACCATGCTATATACAATAGGGGAATATTGAAAAGGTGTATGCAGTACTGTAACCATGCTATATACAGGAAGGGAATACTGATAAGGTGTATGCAGTACTGTAACCATGCTATATACAATAGGGGAATATTGAAAAGGTGTATGCAGTACTGTAACCATGCTATATACAGGAAGGGAATACTGATAAGGTGTATGCAGTACTGTAACCATGCTATAACCATGCTAGCTGAACGAGAGCAGGATGGCTGCCCTAACGGCCGCGTGGCCCCTGGACGGGAACAACACTGCAAACAACTTAATTAACTCATAGGGCAAGATAGGAGCTGCTTGCTTTACCGCATCACCTTTCAGCCTGCGGATGCCCGCCAGACACTTTTTTATAAGGTGGTCACCGTAGTTTATAGGAGGACAACCTAAGTCCTTCAAATGGTTGTTTAGGCCGCTGAGATAGTTGTTTATGGACGAGTAGCACAACCGACGCGCTAGATATGACATATATAGACACACCTGGTCTGAATCACATGGGTATGGGCATAGCTGGCCCTCGAATACTTCACAGAAGGAGATATCAGATTTAACCTGCACAATCCGAACCGCTACAGTCGAGCTTGCGTAGTGGTTCCTGACATAGTTACGGCGCTCTTCCAGGAGTTTCTGCCAACATGAAGTGAGATTAACAGCTGAATAGGTGGTGACAACACATAGCATCAATTTGATCAGCATCCCTAATTCGTGCGATGCTCTGGAACTTATCCAGCCGACTTAGGCTGTCACAAATCACATTTGATTTGGTGTTCACATACACCGATTGTACGTCAAAATTAAATGTTATTGAAGCCCAAAATATCATCGTGTCTTCGGATACTGTGTCTGCCCATACTGGCCATACTGGCATTGCGAGCATCAATTCATTGTCATGGGACCGGGCACCAGTCTACAGGGGTGCACTTCAGCTGGGTCTTGGCGGTGCGTCGTGCGCAGCCCAGGTGCGCAGTGTGCGCCGCCCACTCGGCGGTTGGCGCATGCGCCACAATGGCCGGGTTCAAAGGGGCGCATAGAAAAGCTTATAGTTCCGGCGGCGGAACGTGTTTGTGTGTCGTTAGGCCGGTAACCAGCGAGCGGATCAATACTAGTGGACCGAGGTGCTACCTGGAGCTAACCCGCACCAAGCCCGCCGCAAATCACCCGACACGTCACCAACTCGTGGTGATCTGGAACCGGAAGTAAGTCAATCAAAGCACTACCAAGCCCGCCGTACACACCCCGACACGTCACCAACTCGTGGTGATCGGGAACCCGAACTAGTTCTATGGAAACAACACCAAGCCCACCGCATACTACCCAACACGTCACCAACTCGTGGTGATCGGGAACCGGAAATAAGTCAACCAAAGCACCACGAAGCCTGCTGCACACCATCCGACATTTCACCAACTCATGGTGATCGGGAACCGGAAATAAGTCAAGCAAATCACTACCAAGCCCGCCGCACACCACCCGACACGCCACCAACTCGTGGTGATCGGGAACCGGAAATAAGTCAACCAAAGCACCACGAAGCCTGCCGCACACCATCCGAAATGTCACCAACTCGTAGTGATCGGGAACCGGAACGAGTTATATGGAAACAATACCAAGCCCGCCACACACTACCCGGAACACCACCAACTCGTGGTGATTGAGAACCGGAAATAAGTCAACCAAAGTACCACCAAGCCCACCGCCCACCACCAACTCGTGGTGTTCGGGAACCGGAAATAAGTCAACCAAAGCACCACCAAGCCCGCTGTACACCACCCGACATGGCACCAACTCGTGGTGATTTGGGAACGGGAAATAAGTCAACCAAAGCACCACGAAGCCTGCCACACACCATCCGACATGTGACCAACTCGTGGTGATCAGGAACTGGAAATAGTTCTATGGAAACAACACCAAGCCTGCCACATACTACCCGACACACCACCAACTCATGATGATCAGGAACCGGAACTAGTTCTATGGAAACAACACCAAGCCCACCGCATACGACCCGACACGCCACCAACTCATGATGATCGGGAACCAGAACTAGTCCTATGGAAACAACACCAAGCCCACCGCATACTACCCGACACCCCACCAACTCATGGTGATCGGGGACCGGAACTAGTCCTACGGAAGCAACACCAACCCTTCTGCACACCACCTGACACACCACCAACTTGTGGTGATCGGGAACTAGAACTAGTTCTATGGAAACAACACCAATCCCTCTGTACACTATTCGACACGCCACCAACTCGTGGTGATCGGGAACTAGAACTAGTTCTATGGAAACAACACCAATCCCTCTGTACACTATTCGACACACCACCAACTCGTGGTGATGGGGAACTAGAACTAGGTCTATGGAAACAACACCAATCCCTATGTACACTATTCGACACGCCACCAACTGGTGGTGATCGGGAACTAAACTAGTTCTATGGAAACAACACCAATCCCTCTGTACACTATTCGACACGCCACCAACTCGTGGTGATGGGGAACTAAACTAGTTCTATGGAAACAACACCAATCCCTCTGTACACTATTCTACATGCCACCAACTCGTGGTGATCGGGAACTAGAACTAGGTTTATGGAAACAACACCAATCCCTCTGTACACTATCCGACACGCCACCAACTCGTGATGATGGGGAACCGGAAACAACTCAACAGAAACTCTACCAGTGTCTACTATGCCCTCATTAAACATGTCTTTGCTCCATACAAGATTTACCCTTATGGTTACCAAAGCATTGCTATGTGCTTTTTTGTAATTGTCCATCGATATTGTTATAACACAGTATTGTGATTGGCATCCTTTCTTATTACTATTAGGTTGTAAGACCAGCGCAATGCCACTGATGACATGGTATTGACAGGCATACAAGCATTTGAATAACACCAAAACAACAGAAGTGACACTAAGTCAATTTGATGGAACCTGGTTCTGTTGAACCCTGTATCCAACATCTCGACCTGCATATCAACATTAGTTTGTATGTCTTCATTTAAAATATCACCAAATTTAAGGTCTTGAAACAAAAGTAACTGCAATTAAATGAAAGTTAACTCAAGTGGAATATAATGATCAACATAATATATTTATCTTAACAAAACACTGGTGAAACTCAAAAACCTATGCGACTAAACAACAAATTGTCGTGTTGTGTAATGGCGAGCTTTGCACTCTCTTTACCCCCTGCAAATGGATAAGGGCCTTTGGTGCATTTATTGTGACGTCATAATTAATAAGCAATCTCATCAACAGTGCAAACCTTTGTCTTGTCCAGTACGGGGAACGATGGTATATTCTCACGTCGTCATGGTTTCTCAAGACACCATACTAACCAACTAATGACCTCCATCTACCAAAGCGGGCTATCGTGAAGGGTATGCTTCTAGCGTGTAAGAAACGGTGGTGGTTTGTTCGAATTTTACATCCTGCAACATCTAAGGTCATATCAGGACGGCTACCGGCTTTTGACAGTGTGAACTTATGGCAACTTTATAGTGCTGCCCCACTGGGAAATCAGGATGCCAGCACCATGACCCAATTTCCCACTCAGTCACATTATCATGACACTGAGCCAATCAATCCTTGCCCTATCCTAATAATGCCGAGCGCCTGGCTAGGAAGTGACAAGTATCAATTTTACAAGTCATTGATTGATCTGACTCGACCAGGAACCAATCTCCCGATCTCCCGCATGGGAGGCCTATGCTCTACCGATTTGGCCACCGCGTCGGGTGTGTAGGAAATAAGCCGCGACTCAGCATGCTGGGCCCCAGCTTCAGTCCTTTCGGAGGGATGCATGGCACTCAGAATACATATTGTCAAAGTTGCTTGATGGAGTGATTTCAGATGGGACAAAGGCTCAGGTGGGGGGCCCATGTGACACCACTCCACCAACCCGCGAGGACTATTACGCTGCCTGTGTGTACAATCAGGTCATTCACTTGGTAAATTAAACATGGGCAGAGCTCTTTTCCTAGTTGCTATAGTAACTATTATCTACTACCTTCACATGATACTGTCATTCTCATTATGGCATGCAATACCACATAAATAAAACTAATTGCAAAAAATAACAATATAAGTCAATGATATAA
Organism: Branchipolynoe longqiensis; assembly: GCA_030323885.1. Lineage (NCBI taxonomy): Eukaryota > Metazoa > Annelida > Polychaeta > Phyllodocida > Polynoidae > Branchipolynoe > Branchipolynoe longqiensis. The sequence continues at coordinate 15,873,504 of CM059202.1, forward strand.
CAACTATATTAAAAAGGGAAACATTTAGAAATAAAAATAAATATAATATTGGAACATTTGCAGTAATTAAAGTTTCATAATAAAGTTCGCTGAATTGAGCTTGTAATGACCATATCAGTAATTAGGTCATTCACAATAATAACACAGTTTATGCTTCTCATCATTATATTCCCAGAGCTGAATAAAAACACTTTGCCTGCAGGAATATGTTTAACACATGTTTGTGTACCTTGACGCAGATTCCCATGGGGAGGTCTGCCGTCCCCCCTCTCCCTCGCCCTACCCCTCCCCACTCCGCCCTCTCCCTAAGCCCTCCTCCTTTCCACTCCTCCTCCCCCTCCCGCCCATCCCCAATACCCCTCCACCCTACACCTCTCATTTTCCCATCACCACTCCCCACTCCACCCTCCCACTCCCCATCCTCCTCCCCCCCTCCCCCCCCCGCCCCTGCCCCAGCCCTCATGCCTCCTCCTGCCCCTTCCCCTATCCCTCCTCCCTCCCAGTCCCCACTGCCCCCTCCCCCCCTCCGCATTCCCAGACCCCCGCCGACGCCCCTTCCCCCTCCTCCCTCCCCCTCCCACCACTCTCCCCTACCCCTCCTCCTCTCCTCCCACCCCTCCTACCCCCTACCCATCCCCCTACCCATCTCCTTTCCACTCACCGTTCCCCACTCCCCCTCCCCCTCACACTCCCCCTTCCCCTTCCCTCCTCCTCCCCACTCAGCATTCCCCACTCCCCGTCCCCCTCCCCCTCCCCCCTCCCTTCCCCCTCTCCTCCCTGCCCCTCCGCCCCCCCCCCCCCTCCACATCAACCATACGATGTCTCATTTCCCCCTCCCACTCCCCACTCCGCGCTCTCCCTCCTCCTCCCCCGTGCGCCCTTCTCCCATACCCTCCCCCTCCCCTCCCTCCCCCTCCTTTCCCCTCCCCATCCTCCTCCCTTCCATTCTCCATTCATTAAGGCGCACTGGGGACCAGGATGGGTGACCAGGGAGAACAGGGGACCCGGCTGTGACGTGTTATACCCACAGACGCTGCCCTCAGTAGGAAGGGTTTCAAGCCGGGCCAGTTTAAAGCTGCATAGACTGATGAAAGCATCAACTTTTCAAAACCAAACAATTAGCTAGATTTGCCTCTGCATATCTAACTTAGATACTGGTGCACTTATCAAACAGTTGTCGCCACATAGAAGGGAATACTGAGGTAATTTAATATAACATGTCACTGCCGAAGCCTATGGTGTCATAGTTTTGGCATGCTTGTCAATATTAATTGAGCACATTTGCACTTCAAATATCTAAAGGTTTGCGGCTTAAACTAAAAGTTACTTCCAACTAAAGTAAGGTAGATTATAACGATTAAGCTAATATAGTTATCTCAGACAATGACAGAAAGTAAAACCGTGTGACTATGCACCTTTAACTGACACTGTGGGCGAAGTGTGTGGCCTGGAGGGTGTGAGGGTGGTGGGGTGGTTGTACCGGGGGTGTGGTGGTGGGTGTGCTACTGTGAGTGGATTGTGATTGATGTGGCGCATTGTGTATGGTGGATGTGGTGTGTTCGGTCATGTTGTCCAAAGGAGAGTGTGTTCGGTTTTGTATGATGTGGTGGGTGTGGTCTCTTGGGTGTAGTACAGTAGTGTAGTGTGTTGGGTGTGACATGGTGTGGATGTGATGGTGTTGTGTGATTGCTATGACGTGTTGGATCTGGTACACTGAGTGATGTCAGCCAGGGAAGGGTGTGGTGGGTGTGGTGGGTGTGGTGGGTGTGGTGGGTGTGGTGGGTGTGGTGGGTGTGGTGGGTGGGTGGTGTGGTGGGTTGGTGGGTGTGGTGGGTGTGGTGGGTGTGGTGGGTGTGGTGGGTGTGGTGGGTGTGGTGGGTGTGGTGGGTGTGGTGGCTGTGGTGGGTGTGGTGTGTGGTGGGTATGGTGGGTGTGGTGGGTGTGCTAGGTGTGGTGTGTGTGGTGTGTGTGGTGTGTGTGGTATGTGTGATGTGTGTGGTGGGTGTGGTGAGTGTGGTGTGTGTGGTGTGTGTGGTGTGTGTGTTGGGTGTGGTGTGTGGTGTGTGTGGTCTGTGTGATGGGTGTGGTGGGAGTGGTGGTGTGGTGGGTGTGGTGCGTGTGGGTGTGTGGTGGAGGTGTGGTGTGGTGGTGGGTGTGGTGGGTGTGGGTGGTGTGTGGTGGGTGGTGGTGGGTGTGGTGGGTGTGGTGGGTGTGGTGGGTGTGGGTGTGGTGGGTGGGGGTGTGGGTGGTGGGTGTGGGTGGTGGGGTGTGGGGGTGGTGTGGGGTGTGTGTGTGTGGTGGGTGGTGGTGGGTGTGGTGGGTGTGGTGGGTGTGGTGGGTGTGGTGGGGGTGGTGGGTGTGGGTGGTGGTGGGTGGGTGTGGTGGGTGTGGTGGGTGGTGGGTGTGGGTGGGGGTGTGTGGTGGGTGGGTGGGTGTGTGGGGTGGTGGGGGTGTGGTGGGTGTGGGTGGGTGTGGTGGGTGTGGTGGGGTGTGGTGGGGTGTGGTGGGTGTGGTGGGTGTGGGGGGTGTGGTGTGGTGTGGTGGGTGGTGGGTGTGGTGGGTGTGGTGGGGTGGTGTGGTGTGTGGGGGTGGGTGGGGTGGTGGGTGTGGGGGGTGTGGGTGTGGTGGGTGTGGTGGGTGGTGGGTGTGGTGTGGTGGGTGTGGTGGGTGTGGTGGGTGTGGTGGGTGTGGTGGTGTGGTGTGGTGTGGTGGGTGTGGTGGGTGTGGTGGGTGTGGTGGGTGTGGTGGTGTGGTGGTGTGGTGTGGTGGGTGTGGTGGGTGTGGTGGGAGTGGGTGTGGTGGTGGTGGTGGGTGTGGTGTGGGTGGTGGTGGTGGGTGTGTGGGTGGGGGTGTGGTGGGTGTGGTGGGTGTGGTGGGTGTGGTGGTGGGTGTGGTGGGTGTGGTGGGTGTGGTGGGGTGTGGGTGTGGTGGTGTGGTGGGTAAGTGGTGGTGTGGTGGGGGTGTGTGGGTGGGTGGTGGGTGTGGTGTGTGTGGTGGGTGTGGTGTGTGTGGTGGTGTGGTGGGTGTGGTGGGTGTGGTGGGCTGTGGGTGGGTGTGGTGGGTGTGGTGGGTGTGGTGGGTGTGGTGGGTGTGGTGGGTGTGGTGGGTGTGGTGAGTGTGGTGGGTGTGGTGGGTGTGGTGGGTGTGCTGGGTGTGCTGGGTGTGGTGGGTGTGGTGAGTGCAGTGTGTGGTGGCAGTGGTGGATGTGGTGAGTATGGTGTTGTGGGTGGAGTAGGCGTGGTGTGCGTGTGATGGCATTGTGAGGTGTCCTCATTTTTTTCAGCTATGTTTTCTATACTATCTGCCATAAACTTAGTCCATGCTTCCAATTTATCACAATCATCACTCAAAATTCCCAAATCTACTTGGTTTTCTAACCACAACCCAAATTGTTCACGTAAAGAATCTTCTTTTAATTGTGTTACATGCATTGTGAATGTGTACTATAAGTGTGTTGTAGCAGTATGTAGTACAAGTGTATTTAAACACAATATATAACTTACCACAAGTCAAATATTGTTCACGCTATTGAAATCCTCCTTGTAGCGGTTCAATGGGAAATTTAGTGTGTTGCGTAAAGCGCGGTAGAAATAGAGTTAAAGAATTGCATCCAACCGATAGAAATTACCTGTAATGTAGTGGAAAAGTGAAAAGTCTCTCTCCGTATGTATTAATACGCTCTAATTTACTCCAAGGTTAAAGAAAATTACCGAAAGTAGTCCGAAAATGAAACAATTCTAATGGTGACAGGCGATAAAACAGTAATATTACAGTATTATCAACGTCAAAGACTAATGTAACCTTTAAGAAAAGACACTTTTCATCGGAAATTCGTCGACAAAGTAATTTAATTTAATTTATTCCTTGCAAAAAGTAAAAAGAATAGAGAATTAAATCGCAGTCTATGTCTCAGTCCTTAAATCTCTCTACCTCAAGAAATTTAGAATTTAAAATAGCATATCAAATTAAATGAAATAAAAACACTACGTATGTAATATAGTTTCTAAAAAATAATTGTAGTACTAGCCCTAATGAAACAACACGTATGTTGAAGTCACACCACGTGCATTCAAGTCACACCACGTGCATTCAAATAACCAGCAGTCAACTAACAATTAAATAAAGAAATATAAATCTGTAGTATTACATTACAAATAAAAAGAAAATGCTACCGAAACACACCGAAACTATTCAATAAGTCAATGTAGTCACTACTAACCCAATCTCGGTAGTTTTTCAAGTCATGGTCGCCATTTTTGTAAACGTGCCGGCTGGTGGTGTGGGTGGTGTGGACAAGTCAAATGAAAGCATTACACATAATGAAGGAAACAGGTTAAGAGTGAAAAGTAAGAGAGTGAGACTCTTCAATTTATTGACTTATATAGGCTTTTCAGAATTCAAGATGGCTGTGGTCACATGATTCCATTCATCAATCACAGTACAATGCAGTGGTCACATGACTTAATCCTCCAATTAGAATACAATGCAGTGGTCAATGATCATAACAATACCATGTGGGGGGGGGCATGTGAGGTGACTCTTCCAAAGACTGTTCTTAGCCAATCTCGGAAGTGACACTCCCTCCAAAGACTATTCAATTATACAAATTCTATACCTAATGAATATCAGTTTACCAATTTCACACCTCCTCCATATGCCTTTGGGTTTTTATATTTTAACATTTATCATTATATAGACAGTTTGTAATTTATTATAGTACTTCACCTCGGTTCACATGTATTAAATCGGACAATTTTACAAGTGTATTAGGAGTGCGGGATCTGGTACACTGAATGATGTCAGCCAGGGAAAGGTCTGATGGGTGTGGTGGGTGTGGTGGGTGTGGTGAGAGTGGTGGGTGTGGTGGGTGTGGTGAAGTGGGTGGAGTAGGCGTGGTGCGCGGGTGATGGTATTGTGTGGGGTGCTACAGTGTATTAGGAGTGGGGAATCTAGTACACTGAGGGATGTCAGCCAGGGAAAGGTCTGGTGGGTGTGGTGGGTGTGGTGGGTGTGGTGTGCGTGTGGTGGGTGTGGTGGGTGATGGTGGGGGTGTGGGTGATGTGTGGGGGTGGTGGGTTTTGTTGCGGGTTTAGGGTGGTGGTGTTCGGGTTGTGGGGGCTTGGTGGGTGTAGGGTTGTGAAGGAGTGGGCTTGGAGGTCGGCGTGGTGCGCTGGGCTGTGTGTTTGTGTGGCTGGCGCCTACTGTTGTTGTTATGGAATGTGGTGCGGAGGGCTTGGGTACGAATCTGATGCTTTATGAGTGGTACTGGTAGCCATGGTTCGGTTATGGTTGAGCTGGGGTGGGTGGGTGGTGGGTGCGGTGTGGTTTTAGTTGCTGCTGTATGGGTGGGGCTTTGTGGTGTGGTTGTTTTCGAGAGCGTGTACGGTGTGGTTGGGTGTGGTTTGGTTGTCGCGTATTAGGAGTGGGGAATCTAGTACACTGAGGGATGTCAGCCAGGGAAAGGTCTGGTGGGTGTGGTGGGTGTGGTGTGCGTGGTGGGTGTGGTGGGTGTGGTGTGTGTGGTGGGTGTGGTGTGGTGAAGGTGTGGTGGAGTAGTGGTGGGTGCGTGTGGGTGTGGTGGTGTTGGTGTGGGTGTGGTACGGGTGTAGTGGGTGTGGGGAGTCTGGTGGGGTGGTGGGTGTGGTGGGAGGGTGGGTGTGGTGGGTGTGGTGGGTGTGGTGTGCGTGGTGGTGTGGTGGGTGTGGTGTGTGTGGTGTGTGTGGTGTGGTGTGGTGGGAGTGGTGGAGTGGTGGTGGGGAGTGGTGGGTGGTGGTGGGTGTGGTGGGTGTGTGGGTGTGGTGATGTGGTGGGTGTGGTGGGTGTGGTGGGTGGTGGTGGGGGTGGTGGGTAGTGGTGGGTGTGGTGGGTGTGGTGGGTGTGGTGGGTGTGGTGGGAGTGGTGGGTGTGGTGGGAGTGGTGGGAGTGGTGGGAGTGGTGGGTGTTGTGGGTGTGGAGAAGTGGGTGGAGTAGGCGTGGTGTGTGTGTGATGGTATTGTGTGGGGTGCTACTGTGTAATAGGAGTGCGTGATCTGGTACACTGAATGACGTCAGCCAGGGAAAGGTGTGATCGATGTTTGTTGGAGCTTTACATTCTGGCAACATCTCAGGTCATATCAGGATGGACATAAACTTGTGGATGTGTGCAGTCATGACACCTTTATAGTGCTGCCCTGCTGCGAGACGAGGCCGCTGGCATCATGCATCGATTTCCCATTCAGTCACATCATCCTGTTACTGAGCTAACCTGTCCTTGCCCTATCCTAGTAATGGCGAGTTCCAGGCTAGGTAGCGAAAAGTGTCAATGCTTCCTTAATCAATGTATGTAACAAAATGATCTATGAATATATTGATAAGGGTCTTACACCATGTGGGATCCCGTCCTGATATGACCTTAGATGTTGCTAGGACGTAAAACAACAACAAACAAACAAACCATGTGGGATGAATGTCTTATATAGCTGGGATATATCCTATATCCTGGTGTAGGGACGGCGTGGACTCCCCTCCCCCCTTCTCAATCCCCCTCCCCTGACTTATGGTCTGAGTGCTCGCTATGCATCCAGGATACTGACAGCAACGTTTCCAATAGCTCGGTTTGGTCCATTTAATCCTATTTGGCAATGACAGTCGGTATTCTGTGTTTGTATCTCTATTGCTTGCTATCCACCGCTAAATAGATCCCAAGCTTTCTAAGGCTGTTTGACAAATCGCAACCTACTATAAAAAGGTTCTATCTGACAAAATGGTGCTTTTGAGATAATGAGGACTGAAGCTGTGTAATTGCATGATAGCAAAGCAGATAATACAATATTATTTTTAATATATCTCATATTTTAATATATACCCGTTGAGAAACAGTTGTGTAACTGCATGATAGCCTTTTTTAGATAGAACATTCTTACATCCATAACACCAATTCGGTCACTTTTTCAGATAGAACCTTTTCATAGTAAGGTCACAAAATATCTAAATACATCTGGTAAGTGAGGAAGTATTGTGGGATGCTAGAACAGGCTTACTGATAGGTGGCGCCCCCTGGTTTAACAGAACGGTGACAAAATCGAGGAAGGGCACCACTTCTGAATAGTGACGACTGACTGAACTAATCAGTGGTACCGCTCCCTTGGGATTGATATCAGCATAATTAAATATGCAGCACATATATAATAAACCTGACCGGACGTGATGGCCAAATCGGTAGAGTGTAGGCTTCCCGTGCGGAAGGTCGGGAGTTCAAATCCCGGCAGAGTAAAACCAATAACTTACAAAACTGATACTTGTTGCTACCTAGCCTCGTGCTAGGAAAAGGACTGGATAGCACAGTATCAGGATAATATGATTGTGTGGGATAGGGAGCATGGTGCTGCTACCGTGGCATTGCAGTGCAGCAGCACTATTAAGTAGCCATGAGTGCGACCTGTCACAAGTCGTACCTACCAGACGGGATGGCCGAATGAGTTGAGCGTCCGTGTCCCGTTTTGGTAGATCATGGGATTCGAACTCACATCCTGCCCCAAAAAGAGAGCATGCCCCGAGCAAACAGTATGCCTCACGCAAACAGTATGCCCCAAGCACACAACCTGCCCCAAATAGAGAGCCTGCCCCAAACACACATGCTGTCCCAAACACACCCTGCCCCAAACAGAGAGCCTGCCATAAATACACAGCCTGGCCCAAGCACACAGGCTGCACGAAACGCACAGCCTGCCCCAAACGCACAGCCTGCCCCAAACACACAGCCTGCCCCAATCATACAGCCTACCCCAAACAGAGAGCCCACCCTAAACACACAGCCTTCCTCAGACACACATTCTGCCCGAAACACACAACCTTCCCACAACACACAGCCCACCCGAAACAGACAGCCTGCCCCAAACATAGCTTGCCCAAACATAGCTTGCCCAAGCCGACACCCTGCCCCAAACACACACCCTGTCCCAAACACACACACTGCCCCAAACACACAGCCTGCCCCAAACACACAGCTTTCCCCAAACATAGCCTGCCCAAGTCCACACCCTGCCTCAGGCACACACCGTGCCCCAATCACACACCCTGCCCAACACACACAGCTTGCCCCAAACATAGCCTGTCCAAGCCCACACCCTGCCCCAAACACACACCCTGCCCCAAACACACAGCCTGCCCCAAACACACATCCTGCGCCAAGCACACACCCTGTCCCAACACACATTCTGCCCCAAGCACACAACCTATCCCAAACACACATCCTGCCCCAAACACAAATTCTGCCCCCAAAACACCACCTGCTGCTAGCACATCCCCTGCCTGGAGGCACGGTCTACTACCCGTATGTGACCTGCGACCTTCCAGTCTCTGTTTGTAGTCGTTACTTCAAGCACATGCACTGTGCAAGGCTGTCCTAGAACTCGGTGTCTTTCAGCTGCTTCCTTCACCGCAATCTTCTTATCAGCGCCACCTGTCATAAGAAGCGACACTCAGACAGCATCCGCGTCACATGGTCTCTCCACTTTCTCCACCAGTCCCCCCCCCCCCATATCAATCAAGAAAGAATGGCTTTTTTTGCATTTATTTTTATTTTGGATGTTTTTTGGTTGTTGTTTTAAATATCTTTTTGATAAAGATGACAATTTTAGATAAGCTACTTCCGTGACTGTGGGCCCACTTCTTGGAACTGAAAGTACTGAAAGGCTTCAAAGTGCTGGAGAGGTAATGGGACGGAAGTGACATGTATGGTTGCGTGGTTCACAGTGATATGTTCCACGTCACATTAGACGACACCAGAGCAAAGCCCCAGCATGGATATTGCTAAAGTGGTCTAGTCTGAAGACACCACCACATTTGCGAAATCAAACACTTTTCTAGATACTTTCCTGCATATGCACCTTCGTTACTGGTGCACTCATTAAGTATCTGTTGCTGCATAGAAGGAATCCTAAGACAATTTAATCCAACTTCTTCCTGCTGAAGCCTATGGTGTCCAGCATTTTAAGGTACATACCAAAATCAATTCTCTATGTTTTCACTTTAAACAATTTTGTTTTTATTGAGGCTGTATTTATGTGTATTATAATACCATTATAATTATATAAATAACGGAGCTCACATGCAGGTTGTATTGTATTTATTACTGTCCATATTCGTTACTGTTAATGTGAGTCGCGCGGCAACCTCCCTCGGCCTGCACGCCTATGGGGCGCCACCTGTACTGCGCCATATTGGATTCACTTTCCACTGAATTTCAATTTGTGGTGGGCATATTTATCAGTCCTGCCAGAGACTAATAAAAACTAGTACTCAGCCCAACTCATGAATTGTTACCTTCTGTCGCAGTGGCCTTTATACTGTCCATAGCATATAAGCCTGGGTACCCAGGCTTGTTTTCAATGCTGGCCAGTTGTAGTGTTGGTGTTATCTTACCACACAGTGGCTGCTGATAAGTTATTTGATTGCCTGCATTTCAGTAGCAGATAGATAATTGGTTGGTATGGTTAATAGCCTATGTTAGTTTTTTTAATTTTCTTGGCCTATATGTAAATATCTGCAAACTTCGTTATTATCTAAGCTACTTCAAATTGAAGTAATGTGTATTAGAACGATCAATCTACGATGAATATTTAAGAAACAACAGAAACGCAACCCCATCGGACTGTACAACTTTTGTTGCGATACATTAGTTGATTAAGCAGGTGAAATTTCAATCACGGACAATTGGTCTTCCTCCTTCCACAACTCCTTGCCCTATCCTAGTAATGTCAAGTGCCTGGCTAGGAAGAGACAAGTATCACTTTTTAAGTCATTGGTTTGACTCGACCAGGGTTCAAACCCATGGATATGAATCCCACAACCTACCCAAAGGGAGGTGGACGCTCAACTCAAGCGACTTTGTAGATGGTTCGTTCCTTGGGATCCTTCTCTAGTTCATCGTGACTAGTCACCTCTAACTGCAGATGATGGTGCTCACTAGCAATCGGTCGAACGGACCATCATAGGGGCCACGCCTGCTAGCGTGCTGCCACCTGCCAGGCCTTCTGTGTGGGTGATACTTCCACCTAGCGGTTAGGGGGAGTATTACTGACTGCTGTACTAAGAAATAGTAACACCTCCTGTGATTGGTTCCCTTACTGCTTACGTCAGCACTATCAGCATTACTTAAAGTTGTATAGCCCGATGTTGTTGAGTTTCCCTCAGTTTCGGAGATAAATATCTCAGCTTGATCGTTATGATCTACCTTACATTAGCTTGAAGTAACGTTGATTTTAAATGGCTAACTTTGGAGATATTTGAAGTGTTAACATGCCAAATTAATGTTGCCATGCTTGTCAACTCTTGAAGTAACTTTGGTTTAAAATGGCAAACTTCAGAATTATTTGAAGTATCAATCAATAGTTCCGTCCTCTAGTCGAGGGTTGGATGCAATGGTTCTCCGCTTGTCCCGATGGTGTGCTGTTCTGATAGACTGTGAATAATTCAAGCCTGTCCACTGTGAAATATTTGTAAACCATGATGTTCTTGCTCTCCCTCTGCTGCCATTCACCTTCCCTTCCAACAATGTACGGTATATTGAACTCTGACGAATGATGTGGCCAAAATAAATCAGTTTCTTTGTATGTATAGTGACAAACAAGCCTTTCTTATTTTTAATTTTTCTGAGAACTTCTTTGTTGGTGATCTTCTTTGTCCATGATATTTTCATCATCCTTCGATAAGTCCACATCTCAAATGCTGCTAAACGTGTGTACATTTTCTCATAGATTGTCCATGTCTCAGCCCCATACATTAGAGTAGACCACACAGAACACTGAAGAATACATTTCCTTGTATGTATTGATATCTTACTTGATGTTAACACTCTATACATTTTGGAGAATGTTGTTCGGGCTATTGTTATCCTTCTCTTAATTTCTTCCTAACATCTCCCATCATTTGTACTCTTTTGTCTGAGATATATGAATTCGGATACTTGTTCTATGTTTGTGCCATCTCTGGTTATATTGATATTTGGTTTATCTGTCTTTTTACTTATAACCATTGTTTTGGTCTTCCTGGCATTCATCTTCATGTTGAATAGTATTCCAGCTTTATTGATTCTATTCACAATATCTTGTAGGTTTTTCTCACTGTCTGCTAGTATTACACTGTCATCGGCATATCTAAGATTGTTGATGGTCATGCCACCTATTGTCACTCCCTTGCAATCTTCAATGTGTCTGAAAATCATCTCTGTGTACAGGTGAATAAGAGATGGTGACAATACACAGCCCTGTCAAACTCCTCGTTTAATCATAACTTTATCCGATAGGCCCTGCTCCATTTTTATAAATGCACGTTGTGTCCAGTATAAGTTCACAATTAGTTTAATGTCTTTGCCATTGACACCAATATCTTGTAAACACTTGATTAACATATCATGATTGACTCAGTCGAAGGCCTTCTCATAGTCAATAAAGCAGGCATAAACATCCTAGTTCATTTCACAATAACGTTCACAAATCATTCTCATTTGAAGTATAAACATACAAAATGAATGTGGCGTGCTTATCCAAACTTGAAGTAACGACCAGACAACAGTCCCACCCTTGTGTTTCTCTCCAACATTCAGCACCAATTTCCTCCTAAACCACTCCATGTTGGCTGGACCGTGTATATCCTCAGGCCAACATGACCTTTTCCTGCCCACCAACCTCCCTTTTTCTCATATTTGAAAGTATAACGCTATTAAAGCTACATAGTCCGATGAACCCTCACATTTTCAAAACCCAAACACTTACCTAGTTTTTTATTCTACATATCTAACTTAGATACTGATGCACTTATCGTATTACCTAATATATAGCATTTTTTGCCACACAGAAGGGAATACTTAACCAATGTAATAGAACCTATTACTGCAGAAGGCTATGTTGTCAGAGTTTTAGCATGCTTGCCAAAATTAACGCTGCATTTTTATCCTTCAAATATCTCAAAAGTTAGGCATTTAAAATAAAAATTACTCCAACCTAAAGCAAGGTAGATTATAACAATCAGTTTAATATATTTATCTCAGAAAATGACACACACAGCCTTTTTGGCGTTTAATTTACTCTCCTACATATGAAATTAGCAATTCAAAATCAACAGTGATGTTCCAAAGTGCAACACTAACAAACCTCTAACTCTACTTCGATGTCAGTGTTGATCTAATGGGAAATCGGATATCGGGTATCGGGACATGGTGCTGCGAGTGTGGTATCCGATTTGGTGAGAACTAGATTGCTAGGTGGCAGGAGTGAGATGAACTGATTTCTTATTAGTACATTATATCACAAACATCCAGCTTTGCTCCAGATGAACAAATAAGGATGTCTTTAGCTTTGGCTATCCTTATAAAATTGACTGGACTTCCAGCTGGTTGTCGTACCAGTGTATGTATTATTCCACTAGATAGTGCGTGTTTTTGAATTCTCACTAATTCTTGTTCTGGAACATTTATACTGCCTATCATGGATAACTCTGAATAGACTTGTTTTCACCATTAGATAGTTGGTCGATAAAAAACCTGAGCCTACACCTTTACCGAGCCAAGGGGCTTTTAACCTCCCACACCACATATACATGGTATGAGAGCAATTTGCCTTTGATGATGCTGGAAGTTACACTCAGTTGTGTGGTGTCCTAATATATGGCACCATGTGCAGTTCGATGGGCTACCATGTATGCACAAGAGGCACAACATGTACGATAAGTGAACAAGATTTGAAAGTTAAGCCACATTTGTTGCATTAGTGCTTCGATGTTCGAGAAACTCCACATGATGAAAAGCATTGAGCAAGTATGCCTGTAGTGGATTGAGGGATCCAGTTCTGGGCCATCAGCCATATTATCAGCAGCAGCGGTAGAAGTATGCAAGCATGATAGGGCTGAGAGGTCAATGTGTCGTGCAGTTAACCTGCATTTGTGAGTAGTTGTTGGTAATTCTGGGAAGATGAATCCGAGACCTGAGTAAACAGGAAGAGGCCCCAGCAACCATAATTAAACACACATAGAGAGGCATAAGATAACATCCTGCTAAGGATATGACACTGGAAGAACTTGTTGGGATATGCAACTAGTTCTGATTGACTCTCTCAGTGGCTTCAATAAGGGCAGTTCTGCTTGACTCTCTCAGTCGCTTCATTCAGCAAGGGCAGTTCTTATTGACTCTCTCACTGGCTTCATACAATAAGGGCAGTTCTGCTTGACTCTCTCAGTGGCTTCAGTAAGGGCAGTTCTTATTGACTTTCTCAGTGGCTTCAATAAGGGCTGTTCTAATTGACTCTCTCAGTGGATTCATTAAGGGCAGTTCTGATTGACTTTCTCAGTGGATTCATTAAGGGAAGGTCTGCTTGACTCTCTCAGTGGATTCAATAAGGGCAGTTCTGATTGACTTTCTCAGTGGCTTCAGTCAGGGCAGTTCTGATTGACTCGCTCAGTGGCTTCATTCAGTAAGGGCAGTTCTGATTGACACACTCAATGACTTCAGCAGTTCTGATTGACTCGCTCAGTAGCTTCATTCAGTAAGGGCAGTTCTGATTGCCTCTCTGAGAGGCTTCATTATGGGAAGTTCTGATTGACTTTCTCAGTGGATTCAGTAACCTGGCAGTTCTGATTGACTTTCTCCGTGGATTCAGTAACCTGGCAGTTCTGATTGACTCCCTCAGTGGTTTTAGTAAGAATATGTTGAATCCATGTAACCCAATGAAGGCCTAACATTTCTCAAGACCAACTTAAAACCTATATATATGCAACTTACAAACTAGTTCCCTTAGAAAATTAAATTATATGTTAGTGTAAAATATGGTACGATGGATCTGGTGGGCATCCGCAATGAAGTAATACCCCTCTGCCTGTGCAATTAAATACATCTCTACAAACTGAGACTAGCTTGTAACTATTGTCTCGCATACGTTTCTTTAATAGCTGAGGACAGTTATTATGGATGAATGACCTTGATAGCAACATCTTCACCAGAGATCCTCAGACCATGCCTTACCACTAAATAATTCTCGACAATAAGTTGTTCAAAGCTTTACAAGTCAAGCCTAACCACAATTGAACTAATAATTATGGATACCTAAGGTATGCCTATCACAATTGACCTAAATAATTGTGAATAAGTAAAGTTAGGTCACTAATTATGGCTAATCACAATTGACCTAAATACTTGTGATTAGCTAAGTGTGTCGGTCATGTTGAAATCCCTTAAAGCTGCATAGTCTGATGAAATTTTCAAAACCGAACCAATTATCTAGATTTGATTTGACATATCTAACTTAGATACTGATGCACTTATTAAGCATTTGTTTCTGCATAGAAGGCAATACTGAGTCAATTTAACAGAACCTGTTACCACAGAAGTCTATGGTGTCAGAGTTTTGGCAAGCTTGCCAAAACTAATTTTCCATGTTTGTAATCAAAATATCTCAAAAGTTTACCATTTAAACTAAAAGTAACTTTGAACTAATGTAAAGTAGATACTAGTGATCAATCTAATATATTTTTCTCAGAAAAACACAGAAATTCAAAACCATCGGACTATGCAACTTTAAGTCACAAAGCCTTCTCCTGAACAAATAGTCACGATAGAGATTGAAGTCATTTCCCTTCAAATTTCAGATTAAGGGAAAATTAACTTCAGACGTAACTCGTAAGTGAACAACTGTTATTTAAAGTTGCAGTGTGCAATATTTGGTTGGTTGTTGGAGTTGTACATCCTAGCAATATCTAAGGCCATATCAGGACAGGTACTGACTTGTGACAGTGTGCACTCATGGCGACTTTATAGTGCTGCCCCACTTGGACACCAGCACCATGACCCAATATCCCACTCAGTCACATTATCCTGATACAGTGCCAATCAGTCCTTGCCCTATCCTGGTAATGCTGGGCGCCTGGCTAGGAATTCACAAACTATCAATTTTAAAGTAATTCACTTTGCAACAAATTTTGAGCTGATGCCATATTTCTTTGGATAAATTTATTATATTGATACTTCAAATAATCGTTACTTTTCTTTGAGTAATATTTATTATATAAAGGGCCTGTCACACTACGACGTGTGTTCCGGCGTGCCGCCAACGCGCAAAATATTTGCAACCCGTCGAGAAACGTCAAACTTTTCGGCGTGTTGAGGGGTAGTTGGACGGGCGGCAGCGTGTTGGTAGCGTGATCATAGCATGTTATTAGTGCGCCGTCAACGGGTATCGACGTTGCGGGCGGAAAAGGCCTCCCCTCCGTCCCCCCCTCTGTCTGTGTGTGTGTGTCTCTGTGTCTGTATGTGTGTCTCTGTGTGTGTCTGTGTGTGTGTCTGTGTGTGTGTCTGTGTGTGTGTCTCTGTGTCTCTATGTGTGTGTCTCTGTGTGTGTGTCTCTGTGTCTGTGTGTGTATGTCTCTGTGTCTATGTGTATGTCTCTGTGTGTGTGTCTCTGTGTCTTTGTGTCTCTGTCTCTGTGTGTGTCTCTGTCTCTGTGTCTGTGTCTCTGTGTGTGCGTATCTGTGTCTGTGTGTGTGGCTCTGTGTCTCTGCATGTGTCTCTTTGTCTCTGTGTGTGTCTGTGTGTGTATGTCTGTGTGTCTCTGAACATGTCTCTCTCTGTGTCTCTGTGTGTGTCTCTGTGTCTTTGTGTGTGTGTCTCTGCGACTGTGTGTGTCTCTGTGTATGTGTGTATGTCTCTGTGTCTCTGTGTGTGTCTCTGTGTGTGTCTCTGTGTCTCGGTGTGTGTCTCTGTGTCTCTGTGTGTGTCTCTGTGTATCTCTGTGTTTGTGTGTGTGTCTCAATGTGTGTCTGGGTGTGTGTCTCTGTGTCTGTGTGTGTATGTGGGTGTATGTGTGTCTCTGTGTGTGTCTGTGTGTCTGTGTGTCTTTGTGTGTGTCTCTGTGTCTCTCTGTGTCTCTGTGTCTTTGTGTATGTGTCTCTGTGACTGTGTGTGTCTCTGTGTCTGTGTGTGTGTATCTGTGTCTCTGTGTCTGTGTGTGTCTCTGTGTCTCTGCGTCTGTGTGTGTCTGTGTGTGTATGTGTCTATGTGTCTGTGTGTGTATGTGTGTATGTGTGTGTCTGTGTGTATCTCTGTATCTCTGTGTCTGTGTGTGTCTGTGTGTCTGTGTGTCTGTGTCTGTGTGTGTCTGTGTGTGTCTGTGTGTGTATGTGTGTGTGTCTATGTGTCTCTGTGTGTGTCTCTTTGTCTGTGTGTGTCTGTGTGTCTATGTCCGTTTGTCTCTGTATGTGTTTCTGTGTCTCTGTGTCTCTGTGTATGTCTATGTGTCTTTGTGTGTGTGTCTCTGTGACTGTGTGTGTGTCTATATGTGTGTCTCTGTGTCTCTGTGTGTGTCTATGTGTCTCTGTGTGTGTCTCTATGTCTGTATGTGTGTCTCTGTGTCTATGTGTGTGTCTGTGTGTGTGTCTGTCTGTGTGTCTCTGTGGCTCAGTGTGTGTATCTGTGTCTCTATGTGTGTATGTGTGTCTCTGCGTGCGTCTCTTTGTATCTGTGCGTGTCTGTGTGTGTCTGTGTGTGTGTCTCTGTGTCTCAGTGTGTGTATCTATGTCTCTATGTGTGTCTGTGTGTGTGTCTCTGTGTTTGTGTGTGTCTCTGTGTCTGTGTGTGTCTCTGTGTCTCAGTGTGTGTATATGTGTCTCCATGTGTGTCTCTGTGTTTGTGTGTGTCTCTGTGTCTGTGTGTGTCTCTGTGTGTGGATATGTGTCTGTGTGTGTCTCTGTGTCTCTGTGTGTGTCTGTTTGTCTATGTGCGTGTCTGTGTATGTCTGTGTGTGTCTCTGCATGTGTCTCTGTGTCTCTGTGTCTGTGTCTGTATCTGTGTGTGTCTCTGTGTGTGTCTCTGTGTCTCTGTGTGTGTATGTGTGTGTGTCTGTCTCTGTGTCTCGATGTGTCTGTCTGTGTGTGTCTCTGTGTCTGTGTGTGTCTCTGTGTCTATGTGTGTGTCTCTGTGTATTTGTGTCTCTGTCTCTGTGTGTGTGTCTCTGTGTCTCTGTGCATCTCTGTGTCTGTGTCTATGTATGTGTCTCTTTGTCTCTGTGTGTGTGTCTCTCTGTGTGTGTCTGTGTTTCTCTCTGTGGGAGGGATGGAGGGGGAGAGAGGGAGGGAGAGAGAGAGGGAGGGAGAGAGGGGGGAGGGAGGGAGGGAGAGTGTCTGTGTGTCTCTCTCAGAGACACACACACAGAGACACAGACACACACATATAGACACACCCAGAGACACAGAGTCACACACACAGACACACACACAGAGACACACACAGACACACATACAGACACAGAGACACACACATACAAAGATACACACACAGAGACACACATACACACACAGAAACAGACACACCGACACACACAGAGACACAGAGACACAGAGACACACACACAGAAACACAGAGACACAGAGACACAGAGACACACACAGAAACACAGAGACACACACACAGCGACACACACAGAGACACACCCAGAGACACACATACACACATAGACACAGCGACACACACAGACACAGAGACACACACAAACTGAGACAGAGACAGAAACACAGAGACACACACACAACCACAGAGACACACAGAGACACACACAGACACAGAGACACACACATATACACACCCACAGACACAGAGACACACACACTGAAACACAGAGACAGAAAGACAGAGACACAGAGACACACACACAGACACAGAGACACACACAGACACAGAGACACACACAGTGAGACACAGACACAGAGACACAGAGATACACCCACAGAAACACAGAGACACAGACACAGAGACACAGACACAGAGACACACAGAAACACACACACATAGACACAGAGACACACATAGACACATAGACACATAGACACACACAGACACAGAGACACACACAGAGACACAGAGACACACACACATAGACACACACACACAGAGACACACACAGACACACACAGACACATATACACACACAAAGACACAGAGACACACACACATACACACATATACACACACAGAGACACATAGACACACACACATAGACACACACATGGAGACACACACACATATATACACACACATACACAGAGACACACACAGAGACACAGAGACACACACACAGACACAGAGACACACACAGAGGCACAGAGACACACACACAGACACACACAGCAACGTGCGAGCAACGCGCTGGTAACGTGTGTCGACGTCCTGCAAACGCGCCCGTAACGTGGGTCCACGTCATGCCAACGCGCTGGTAACGCGCGATCCAACACGTTGGCGCGCGTCGGCGCGCGTCGAAAGTTTTGTGCAAGCACAAAACCTCGACGCGGCCCGACGCGTGCCGACGTGTCCATTCACACGTTGCTATGTACCGACGCGCCGGTAACGCGCCGGTAACGTGCCGGTAACGCGCCGGTAACGTACCGGACATGTACCGACGGTTCGCCCAAAAATGCAACACGTCGCCACGCGTCGAAGCGCCTTCGTGAGAAACATCGTAGTGTGACAGGGCCTTAAGGCTATTTTGGTGATATTTGAAGGGATAACATGCAAAACATATTTATCCATACAGGTTGAAGTGGTGGAACAGAAGGAACAGCAATAATGGCCCTGTCACATTACGACGTTTCGGTCCAACGAGGGTCGACGTGTGCTGACGTGTTGCAATTTTCGGCGAAACGTCGGTACATCTCCGGTACGTTACCGGTACGTTACCAGGGCGTTTCCGGCGCGTTTCCGGCGCGTCGGTACATAGCAACGTGTGAATGCAGACGTCGGCGGCCGTCGGCGCGCGTCACTCCGCCGCGAAAATGTTGTGCTTGCACAAAACTTTCGGCGCGGACCGACGCGCGCCGACGGGTTGGAGGGGCGTTACGGACGCGTTACCAAGATGTAGATACTTGTTGGCGGCGCGCCGGGTGAACGCTGGCAGACCGTTGATCAACGTCGGTTAACGTTGGCTTTTTTTCCCCCAAACTGCGACAGTTCCATCGGCGCGTCTGCAAAGTCCCGCCAGCGGGTTCCCAGCGTGCCATCAGCATGTCATCGGCGCATTGTCGGCACTCCGCCAGCGTTTTTCAGCGCGTTGGACGTGTTGCCGGCGTGCCTGGACGCGTTGGCGGCGGGTCTGGATGCCCTGCCAGCACGTCCTGACGTGTTGGGGGCGGGTGTGTACGGGTCCACACAATACTAACACGATACCAACTCGCTGCCTCCACGCCGTCAATGCGCCGACAGCGCGCCGACAACACGCTAACAACACGCTGGGAACCCGCTGGTGGGACGTTGACACTTTCGTCCGCCGCGCGTCGAATCTCGTTGGCTGCGCGCTAATACCATGCTACTAACCCGTCCAGTTTTCTCCCAAAACGCCGAAAAGTTGGACGTCTCTTGACGGGTTGCAAATATTTTGTGCGTTGCCGGCACGCCGGCAGAAACGTTGTAATGTGACAGGGGTATATGTATTCAAAACTGTTGGTGTTTTTGTTTCTAACACGTGATCCTTCCAATGGAATGCGCAGCTTTGGCCTTAAAGCTGAGTAGGCTTTAAGTTAAAGCTGAGTAAGCTTTACTTTGAAGCTGAGTAGGCCTTAATTTAAAGGTGAGTAAGCTTTAATTTTAAACTGAGTAGCCTTTAAGTTAAGGCTGAGTAGGCTTTAATTTAAAACTGAGCAGGCTTTAATTTAAAGCTAAGCAGGCTTTAATATAAGCTGAGCAGGCTTTAATTTAAAGCTGAGTGGGCTTTAATTTAAAGCTGAGCAGGCTTGAATTTAAAGATGAGCATGCTTTAATTTAAAGCTTGAAGGCTTTAATTTAAAGCTAAGCAGGCTTTAATTTAAGCTGAGCGGGCTTTAATTTAAAGTTGAGCAGGCTTTAATTTAAAGCTGAGCAGGCTTGAATTTAAAGATGAACAGGATGTAATTTAAAGCTAAGCAGGCTTTAATTTTAAGCTCAGGAGGCTTTAATTTTAAGCTGAATGCACTTTTCTTTAAAACTGAGTTGGCTTTCACTTAAAGCTGAGTCTCCTTTAATTTAAAGCTGAGTAGGCTTTAGGTTCAAGCTGAGCAGGCTTTAGGTTCAAGCTTAGTAGGCTTTAATTTAACGCTGACTGGGCTTTAATTGAAAGCTGAGTAGCGTTTAATTTAAAGCTGAGTAGGCTTTGTTTTAAATCTGAGCATGCTTTAATTTAAAGCTTTCAGGCTTTACTTTAAAGCTGACTGGTCTATAGTTTAAAGTTGAATGCGAATTCGAATGCCATTTGCCCTCGAGCAAACAGGAACTTTGACTTTCCTTCACAAATTTGGAGCAAGAGAGACTGAAAATGGCATACATCATGCCACAAATGAGTTCACATTCGCATGCCGCATGCCACATATATGGAATCTTCACTTAATTCAGTGCAACAGTTGTTTAGCCGTTTGTGCGCCATTCCCAGGGTGGCCATTTTGAGTGTCTGCACTGAGACCCGTTCTGACGTAGGTCAGCTGTCATGTGATCACCTAGGCTTTTAGTGCAGCCGTCAGCAGGCGGTGCGCTGAGGTGAGGTGGGTAGGTAAGGGGGAAGGGGGGGGGGGGGGAGGGGGAGTGGCGTGGCAGTGCGGGGGAGGCGATGAGGGGGAGGGGAGGGGTAGGGGGGGGCAGGGTGACGAATAGGAGCGGAGGGTGAAGGGGGAGTGGGGCGGCAGTGCGGGGAGTGGATGAGGGGTGAAGAGGGGGGGGGGTGGAGTGGGGCTGAGGTGAGTTGGTGGGGGTGGGAGGAGGGGAAAGGGTGAGGGGGGAGGGGGAGGGGGGATGTGGGTGGGAAGAAGGGGGAGAGAGGGGGCGGGAGAGGGGAGAAAGAAGGGAAGAGGGGGCGAGGGGGGAGTAAGGGTAGGGGAGGGGGCGTGTAGGGGAGGGGGAGTGGATGTGAGGGGAGGGGGGAGGGTTAGGGGAGGGGGAAGGGAGGGTAGAGTGGGAGGAAGAAGTAGGAAGCTGGAGGAGTGGGGGCGGCCAAATGGGGGGTTGGGTGGGGTGGGGGTTGGGGGCGGGAGGTAAGGAGGACTTTGGACTGGTGAAGTGCCTAATCGATGGAACAGTGAGGAGGGAAAGAGGGGGGTGGAGTGGAGGGCGGGTTAGCCTGAGGGAAGGGAAGCCTTGCCGGGTTTGGGGTGATAGGTAGGACTTTAGGCTGGAGAGGTGCCTAATCGATTTGGGAGATTCATGCCGGCCTTACACTTGCCGAGTTTGTTTGTAGATCATGAAGCCTGCCTAGTAGACATGGCGACTGGAATCTTGCCAGGTTCATTTAACACACTCGGTCCCTGGTGGCGGTTTATTTATTGCGTGTGCACTGCATGCACTAAGTGTATGTCGTGAACCATACACACGTGGTGGTTCAGGGACACAGTTCTAACTTTCATAGACAGTGAATTCTCATACAATACTTGTGTTTGCCTATGACAAAATCCTAAATATCCTATGACACCCAGCATAGAAACAACGAGAAGAAACCAAGCAGCAACTATAAATCAGGGTCAACCTAAAACGGATTGGTTTGATTGCAGGGTTGTTTCCATGGCTGCTAAAGCAGGGAACTGACAAACCTTTCTCTCAGAAACAAAGAAAACATAAAACATTTCAGTCCTTACCTCTGAAACCAATACAATTACTACAACTAGAAACACAGATGATGAAGGAAGAGACTTGGTTGCGTGGCCATCTGGGTCGTTAGTGCACTGGCATGACTCCTATTCTAGGTGAAACTCCATTTCCCCTGGTCTCGGAGTCTAAGATACTCAAAGGAAGGCCATTAAATGAGTAGTAGTGGCTGTGGGACCTAAAGAGGAAATTGTTGTGTCGGCATGATTCCCTAAAATATTGGTGTAAAACTTCACTGACTATAAGTTCACCAAACTAAAAATACAATAAAGGGGCTAGAGAAAATTGTCCCCCAAAAAAGGCTGTGAGGTCATCTGATGTAGTCTGCATGGGCTCACAACCGTTATTCAATATCTAGCTCCGAACACTTCTTCAAATGTTCCACATGCCATGCTAGTCCCGGTAACCCAAATTAGTTCCACATGCCATGCTAGTTCCAGTATGCCACACAGGTTCCTTCCACACCAGACCAGTTCTGGTAAACCACACTAGTTCCACACACCTACAAGTTCCAGTACACCACACTAGTTCCACACACCTACAAGTTCCAGTACACCACACTAGTTCCACACACCTACAAGTTCCAGTACACCACACTAGTTCCACACACCTACAAGTTCCAGTACACCACACTAGTTTCACACACCATACCAGTTCTGCTACACCATGCTAGTTCCACATACCATACATGTTCCGGTAAACTAGGTCCACACACCACACCAGTTCCAGTACACAACACTAGTTCCACATACCATACATGTTTCGGTAAACCAAACTATTCCCACACACCATACCAGTTCTGGTTCACTGCACTAGTTCCACATACCATACCAGTTCCTGTACACCACACTAGTTCCACACACCAGACCAGTTCTGGTACACCACATAAGTTCCACACACCATACCAATTCCTGTACACCACACTAGGTCCACACTCCACACCAATTCCGGCACACCACAGTAGTTCCACATACCATACCAGTTCCGGTAAACCACACTAGTTCCACACACAGTACCAGTTCCCATACACCACACTAGTTCCACACACCATACCAGTTCCAGTACAGCATAGTAGTTCCACATACCATAGCAGTTTCGGTCCACTAAACTAGTTCCACATACCATATGGGTTCCGGTACACCACACTAGTTCCACACACCATACCAGTTTCAGTACACCACACTAGTTCAACACCCAGTACCAGTTAAGTACACCACACTTGTCCCACACACCATACCAGTTCCGGTACACCACACTAGTTCCACATACCATACCAGTTCCAGAACACCACACTTGTTCCACACACCACACCAATTCCGGTACACCACACTAGTTCCACATACCATAAAATAGGACATCTTAATGTACGTAGTCTAACCCATGAAATTGAACAACTAAGAATGGACCTGCCATGGTCAGGACTTGATATTTTTACAGTATCAGAAACATGGCTAAACAGCTACATTGAGGAAAAGCTGACATCAATTCAAGGGTACAAGTTCCTAAGATTTGACAGGCGAACAAACCTTCCAAATGACCAAGTCAAAGCTGGTGGAGACCTAGGATTCTACTGCAAAGACACAATGCAAATAGATACTGAAAAGTATGCCAACCACAATATTTCAAATGGAACTCTAGAATTACCGTGGGCAGTCATCACCGGACAACACAAAAAGAACATTCTAATAGGTAATGTATATAGGTACCCAAATGGGAATACGCAGGAAGTTTTTGATCTACTAAGCTCAGCCATGAAACAAATTATAGACATTAACAAATATGAAACTCTTCTCATTGGTGATTACAATGCAGATTACAATGCAAAACATCAACCATCAGCCAATATCATGGGACAATTTGCCACAGAACATGAACAGCAACAGATGATTAACAAAACTACTAGAAGCACACAAACCTCAAATACAACAATTGACCTGGCCTTTACAAATATAAATTATTGTACTACAGCTGGTGTCCTCAACTACAACATAAGTGATCACAAACCTATTTATATAATAAAAACAACAAGGAATGACAAACAAACCACATCACACTGGGGCCACACATATAGAAACTGCATCTATGAGGACCTCTCAACCACATTACGGGGATTTGCTACCAATGAAATATTTTATGAGCAAGATCCGAACAAGTGCTGGGACATGTTAGAAGCTATCCTTAATAGAGCTGCTGACAAACTTTGCCCAATGATTGAACTGAGAATAAGAAAAAACACAGCCAAATACTTAAATGATCAATTACAAGAACAACAATGAGATTGGGACTACTTTTGCCAAAAGGCCGAATTAACCAAAGTCCCAGGGATACATTCATAGCCAAATGCTTAACTAGAAAGGCCAGGACTGAGGTTCGAAAGGCAAAATCAAGGTACAATCTTCAACAAGCCATCATTCACAACCAAAACCCCAAGAAATGTTGGTATGAACTAGATCAAATAGAGCCTGATCCCAACCCAAAAATCAGTAATATAATAAACAACAGTACTGGTGAAACAACACCAAAAACTTCAACCAAAAGATGATGTCCAGGAAAATTAAAATGGTTGTAGTTAACCAACATAGATATGATCTCATAGAAACAACAAAAGAGAAGATCCAAACTACAAAATATATCAGCATTCAAACCTTCAGGCATGAAGGACATCAGTTCAACCTTTATCAAGGACACCATCCAGGCTTTAATAGATGAATTTACATACCTATACAACCTCATAATTACTACTAGAATTTTACCAGAAAAATGGAAGAGAGCAACAGTTACCCCTATACCCACGGTAGGTAACCCAAAGTCCTGTAATGAACTGCAACCAATATCCATACTACCTCTCCCTGGCAGAATAATTGAACAGATAATTCACGACCAAATAACAACATTTCTTGAGGACACTAACTATTTAGCCACCCAACAAAATGGCTTCAGAAAAGAAAGGTCAACGACTAAGGCACTTGCCTCATTGATGGATGAATTGTTGATTAGCACAAACAGAGATGAGCTTACAATAGTTGTTTTTCTTCATTTCAAGAAAGCTTTTGATATACTTGACCACAAAATCCTGCTATGTAAGATCAAAAGAGCTGGACTGGGAAAAGGATCATGTAGGTTCATATCCAACTACTTAAACAACAGACAACAAGTCACACAAATTAATAATACAGAATCCTCCACTAGAACTGTCAGAACAGGAGTGCCCCAAGGTTCCACTTTGGGACCTCTCCTATTTCTGATATTTATTAATGACCTACCATTGCTGTCTACCAGTGCAAATTTCACACTGTTTGCCGATGATGCTGTCCTCATAGTGCACAATAAAAACATTATTCTGGCAGCTACTATGGTAAACAAGGTGTTAAAAAAGGTCAATATTTGGTGTGCTGATAACAAACTTACCTGAGACACACAAAAATCAGAATCATTGATATTTGGAACAAAATCTAGAAAATCGCATGCACTAAATATAGAGCTATGTATAGGCAATGCAGTGCTAAGAGAAGTGAACTCGTACAAATACTTAGGAACCACACTTGACTCTAAACTGAATGAGAACCAGCAACTATCGAGGCTGAACCAAATTCTAGGTATGAGAATGGCAACCTTTAGAAAGATAAGATGTTACATGAGTGAGAACACAGCGCTCAAACTGTATAAGGAACTATGCTGCCAATAATAGATTATAATGATCTAATCTATGGCCTTTTAACAAAACAACAAGAAAATAAGTTACAGAGAACTCAAAACCGAGCTCTTAGAACAGTATATAGGGGCAAAGTTCTCTCAGTGAATGAGATGCACACTAGATCTAATATCACATACCTGAGCCAAAGGAGAGATGCACATCTGCTATCTCTTATGTTTATCAGAGCCAAGGATGGAAACTACATAGACCATACTACCAGAGTTACCAGGCGGGGGGATGCTACACTCCTGAAAGTTCCTAAACCACTCACAAATAGACTGACAAGAGCCCCTATCTACAAAGGCAGCAACTTATGGAATGAACTCCCAGTCAGAATTAGACATGCACAAACACAACTAGAATTCAAGAACCTGGTAAGAATTCACCAAGCCAATCAGGCCCTTCTACAGGCCTAGTGATGAGGTCGCCATATTTAATTATCTATCTATTATAAGCACCTATGGCCACCCCACCCCCTCCCACCACCCCACGCACTCCTTTACCTGCTGCCAACAACCCAAGTTATCAACCATACAAATTATTTGCCCAGCAAATTTGGAAAATGTGTATCAGTCTGGTAGTATTGCTATAAACTGGGGGGGCCATGTGATACTGGGGCGGCTCACGCCCTATCTCTCCCATGGTAATGTAAATTTTGCAGTGCCACCTTGTGGTGGGCTTGATCAACCCAACTGCTGGTTGGTGTTTCGCATGTAAACACATACATATTGTACATGAGACAGGTAAGTATGAATACACATCAATATGAAATTGCTATGAACAAACACACATCATCATCAGCATCATCATCATCATCATCATCACACATCTTTCACATCTATATATACATTTATACATATAATATGGCATCTGTTTAACCAAGAGAACAGCCAGCGCACCAAGTGGTGGGTTTGATCATTTTGATTACACAGTACAGGCTGAGTGAGCCGTCATAGTATTATAGGGTCTTTGTATAAACATAGACACTAATAAAATCTGTACTAGACTACTAAATGACTGAAACGTACAATCCTCCAAGCATTGTTTATCCCATCATTACTAACATCATACTTACTCAAACTACTTCATATAGTAAAAAAAAAAACATCTGAAGTATTAACCTTTTAAGCCTAACCTTCCAAGCTAACCACACTCTATCTAACAGAATAAACAAACCATGCTTCCAACAATCCATCTAAAAATGTTAACTCCAACAACATGATAATTTTGCAATTCACAACATAGTAGGCATACAAACCTATGAAGGGAAACTATGCACCTAACCACTCTGTAATGTAAAGGTCTAATCAATGCACATGTATGTATCTAAGTGTGTATGAATACAACATATAACTACTCTTTTTATATATGAATTGTCAAACTATACCATATGTAAGTCTTTGAATGTTTGATATTGTTATTTCAGCTGATTTGAGCTACCTGCTGATGACAATATCAGACTACCTATACATATATTGTAAATAACTGGATTGTCACATGGCTGGGAGAGACAAAGACATCAGTGCCACGACACCGCTAGTACAAAGGACCTTCTACATTCAATGAAATAACCACTATACTTTCCACACACACAGCCACAAAAATACCAGTTCCAGTACACCATGCTAGTTCCATGTACGAGACCAGTTCCGGTACACCACACTAGTTCCCCATACCATACCAGTTCCGGTACACTACACTAGTTCCATGCACCATACCAATTGCGGTACACCATATTAGTTCCATATACCATGCTAGTTTTGGCACACCACACTAGTTCCACACCCAGTACCAGTTCCAGTCAACCAAACTAGTTCCATCCACCATGTTAGTTCCCATATATTACACTAATTACATACACCATGTTAGTTCCAGTGTACCACCCTAGTTCTGCACACAATGCTAGTTCGGGAACACCACACAAGTTCCACATGCCACACCAGTTCCAGTACACAACAGGAGTTGCACATACCATGCTAGTTCCGGTACACACCACTAGTTCTGTATACTGTTCCAGTACTACAGGTAGGTGTGATTAAATTGATCGCGTAAGGGAGGCTAGATATATTAACTGGTTAGGACGTTAATCCCAGTATGGCAGCATGCAGGTTCAAGTCCCCCTCTAGTCATAATGGTTCAGCAGTGCTTGGCTGGATGACCGCATTTGACTGGATGCAAGGTGCCATAGCCATGCTGATGCAGACTTACATCCTACCAAATCAATACCGGTGTCGTATTCTCAGCGCCCGGTCATTCTCAGCGGCCTGTCGTGGCTTCTGCGCATGCGCGGATTTTCGAACGTTGCCGCGAGCACTGCTATTTGTTTTGTTTACACTCGGCGATTCGACGCTGATCGAGCTGCTACGTTAATATCGCTTGGAATTTAAGGTTAATTTAATTAAATTTCATTATTTGAGTATGTAATTCTGTTAAATATGATCGCATTCAATAGATTTCGGCGTAATCGGTCCCTAACACTGCCGGGCACCAGCTGAGCTTGTAGCCGGCGATGCCACGGGTCTTTTGACCACGACGGGCCGCTGAGAATGACCGGGCGCTGAAAATACGACACCGGAGAAGAAATAATTGAGCCTAATTAGTATGAGAATATGTGACCACTTGGGAATCCAAACCCAAACCCAAACCCAAACCCAAACCCTAACCCTAACCCTAACCCTAACCAAACCCAAACCCTAACAAAACCCAAACCCTAACCAAACCCAAACCCAAACCCAAACCCTACCCCAAACACAAACCCTACCCCAAACCCAAACCCAAACCCAAACCCAAACCCAAGCCTAAACCCAACCCCAAACCCTAACCCTGACCCTAACCCTAACCCAAACCCTAACCATGACCCGAATCCAACCCCAAACCCTAACCCAAACTCTAACCCAAACCCTAGCCTGAACCCTAACCTGAACCCGAGCCCACACCCAAACCCTAAACATAACCCAAACCCTAACACTTAACCAAACCTTAACCATAACCCAAACCATAACCCTAACCCAACCCCCAAACCCAAACCCTAACTCTAACCCTAATCCAAACCCAACCCCAAACCCAAACCCTAACCCAAACCCAAACCATAACACTAACCCGAACCAGAACCAGAACCCTAACCCTAACCCAAACCCAAACCCTAAAACCTGAACCCGAACCCTAACCTGTAATATGTGTGGACCAGATGGGATGGCCGAATGAATTGAGCGTCCATCTCCTGTTTTCGGAGATCGGGGGATCCAAACCTTCATGGGTTCAAACCCTGGTCGAGTCAAACCAATGCCTTATAAATTGATACTTGTCGTTACTTAGCCAGGCACCCTACATTGTTAGGATAGGGCAAGGACTGGTTGGCTTAGTGTCAGGATAATGTGGCCTGAGTGGGATATCGGGTCCTGGTCCTGGTGGCCCCTGATTTCCCAGTGGGGCAGCACTATAAAGTACCATGAGTGTGCACTGTCACAAGTCGTTACCAGTCCTGTTATGACATTAGAAAAAAACAACAATATACAAACGTAATAGATGTGAGTAGATGCTCCCTGATACAACGGTTTGGTCTCGCGGTCCTCACGTCCGGTGCGAGAACCAACAAACCTTGATGACGTCACTTAGCCAAGGTGCCTTTAAATGGTCCATTTAGGGATGTGGGCAGTTTAGGGATTTGTTATCATTACAATGGTATAGTATAGGCGATCACTTGGGACACCTAATAAAGTGTTTGATATACGGCGGGTGGTCAATCTGTGGAGGTGGTCGGATAGAAATGTTTTACTGTATATATATATATATATATCTATATATATATATTTATATATTGAATCATTTATATGTATATTTATACATATATATATATATATAATTATATATATGAATATAATTATATATTATAAATATAATTATCTATATATGTGACATATAGATATGAAGAGTTCAGGTGCAAAACCCAGTAAACGCCAATTCCAAAGAGATAATAAAAATACCAAAAAATTTACCTGAGGGTAATTTTAATTCTCACTAATTCCACATTTCGTGTGATGAAATGATTATGGACAATGAACAAATTGTAAAAATATACGGATTTTCGTTTCAGATTTATATATGTTGGCAAAGAAAATTACTATTCTCGGGCGACGGAGTGGGGACCAGGATTATGTAGCAAATGGAAGCAAGGGGTGCCCCACTCACTGTGTGACATAAGAGACTATGTGGAAAATGTGATAACACATAGCGACTGAGATTGTGATGTGATGTTCATATTTAAGAGACAGTTAATGATTAGTGAAATGTCCCCTCCATGCACCAGAAAGAATGCAAGTGGAGGGGAAGGGCATTTTTAATATAGATTTATTGTAACTGTCTGCAACTACATGTTATCACGGGGCCGATGGGCAAGCACAACCAGCCATCCTGCATACATTATGGACACCAGCTGCAGTTGGGGGTTGACTGACAGCTGCCCCATATTAGGGCATTGCAACCCAGGCTGTAGAGGGTGTCTGATTGGCTGCCTGTGGGAGCCCGACCACCTGCATTCCTTATACCTACCTGACACACAGATCCCACTCTAGGCACTCTACTCGTGTCCAGGACGCCATACACTCTTGTATGAGACTCCACTTTCTACACTCAAACTAACAACAACCATTCGACTCTCGTTCAATGGGCTGTAGGCACTGATTCAGATATACACAAGCCAGAGTCATGTGGATCTGAGTGGGCAGTTGGTAAGGAGTGAGGGCGATAGGTTGCCAGTAGGTGAACATGAGTTGGTGCCAATAAAGCACAACTTCTTCACTGTCAATCTTGAGTGACTTGTCTTCCTTTCTTCCTTATGAGATTGTTGGGAGGGACACCAGGTGGGAACTGGCAGACAGTGGTCAGAACACACCTGGGGAGAGTAGCGGTATCCGGGACTCTGACGGCCAAGCACTCGGCACAATATTACAAAATGAATAGGAATGTAACAACAAATATGTCTTTGAAGGTTCGATTGCAATGTTTATCTCAATTTTTGAATTGTCGTTTATTGGATTTTGTGCCTGAACTCCTCATATAGCTAAGATATATATATATATGTAAATACAGTATAGCCCCATTAAACCAAACTTTAAGGGACTCTAGAAATTTGTTTGGATTAACCAATCATTGGTTTAACCGAGGTTTGGCTTTGACTTTGACTTGGCTTTGGCAAAAACGCGGGTGCATTATGAGTAATATACAAGGTATGTGTGCACTTTGATTATTGTTTTTTAATGTATATACAGTAAAACACCATTAAACCAAGCTCGGTTAAACCAAATGATCGGTTAATGCAAACGTTTGTCGGCGGCCCGGCAAAATACTACCATTTAATCATATAAAACGTTTGGCGAGGTCTCAGATAACCTTATAGCCACATGGAAGTTTGGTTTAGCCATACTACAAGTGGCCTCATGTCCAATAATTTTGTTTGGATTAACCGATAGTTTGGATTAACCAACTTTGATTTAACCAACTTTTGTACATGATAAATGGTAGTATTTTGCAAGGCCGCCGAAAAAAGTTTGGATTAACAGATCGTTTGGTTTAACCGAGCTTGGTTTAACGGGGTGATACTGTATGTGGGAGCCATACATATACCTGAATGGCTGCCACACATGCCCCTGCCCCCTGCCCCTCCTCGCCCGCCTGCTAAAGGACGCGTCCTGGCACTCCCGTCAAACACAGAGGCCAAGATGGTGGTCACGTGATTGATACGTCACTTGATTGATACGTCACGTGATCGGTCCGTGTAGAAGTGTGATCAATAGAAGGGCCTGGCGCTGTGCACTCAGGTGGGACGTGGCCAGCACGTAAACAAACCGCACCCTACGTCATCAAGGTTCCAGTTGCCAGACCTACATTCAACCTGGTGTACTATATATAACTTTTTTCCGTTCCACTTTTTTTTTATTCCACTTGAATAATATCTACTTTTTGTTTCGTTCAACTTTTTTTATTCCAGTTGAATAGTATCTTTTTTACAGCAGCGAGGCGCTGGTCTGCTGGTCAATTATGGTGCGCATGAACTATTTATCGATGAGATGATGAGATGGCATGAGCAATATAGACAATAGCAAGTAGCAATCATGCAATACAAATATTATTGGAATCATATTTTGTACATGAAGAGTTCAGAGGCAAAACCATGTCAATGTTAATCTGAAAATGTAATTTAAATGTGTACCTAAGAATAAATTTAATTCTCACTAATTTCACTTTTCATACAATCAAATGGTTATGGAGTAATGAACAGAATAGAAGGACTATAATTTTAAGAAATACAGTTTTTGATGGTTTGATTCCAATGTTTATCTCCATTTTTGGATTGGTGTTTACATAGTTTTGCGCCTGAACTCTTCACTTGTAAACTGGGCCCGTATTCATGTAGTGGTGCCAGGTGTAGCCGGTGCTACATGCTAGCTCTGGGGTAGCTATCCGCGGCTAGCGGCGGGTTGGAGAAATAGGTCAAGTCGTATTCACCAATGTCCAAGCTGCCGCGGATAGCTAACCATGAGTTTATTTATAGATTTGGGAAATCCCTCTCTGCTTGTACCCGGCGACCACCACTATTTGACAATAACACCGCCGATTCGCCGAATGGCGGCGATTTGTTTTGTTTATAGCGATATAGCGAATGGTAGAGAGGAAGTGTGAACACTTATTTGTCTATCATTGTTGTCGTCATTTTTTGTTTTTTTTGTTTTTGGTACATTAGTTGTCCCATGCAGGGGAAATCCCAGTCACAGATTCGTCGATTCGACAATATGAATAACGCCGCCGATGCGGCGGCGGCGTTAATATCAGTTCGCTTTTATGGTTAAATTGATAAAATTTCACTTATTGCGTATGTAATTCTGTTAAATATGGTCGCATTGAATAGAGTTGGGCCTAATACATCGGAGGGGGCGATGTCTTGTTGATTTCGACAGTATGGATATCGACGTCGATGCGGCGGCGGCGGCGGGTTAATTTGATTAAATTGCACTTATTGCGTATGTAAATCTGTTAAATATGATCGCATTGAATAGATTTGGCTGTAATATATCGGCGGCCGCCACACTAACCGACGCAGCTTGCAGTTAAACATGTTTTGAAACTGGGGTAGCTTAGCCTAGGCTACGGTCGGCGGTTAGCGCTGGCA
The DNA here is from genome assembly GCA_030323885.1 of Branchipolynoe longqiensis. Classification (NCBI taxonomy): domain Eukaryota; kingdom Metazoa; phylum Annelida; class Polychaeta; order Phyllodocida; family Polynoidae; genus Branchipolynoe; species Branchipolynoe longqiensis. The sequence goes on from CM059202.1 coordinate 15,905,976, forward strand.
CCGGGACATGAATAAGAATTTTCCACCGTTAGCCGGGTGGAGCTACCCTAGCCGCGGTTAAGGCCCTGGCACCTCCACATGAATATGGGCCCTGGAGATTAGTAATCTACATCTAGACTATATCTTTGATTTGCTGAGGAGACATTATGCAATCGGCGTGACTTGCTGTTATGAGTAGTAATGGAATTGGGATTCTGCAGAAAATGGTTGCACGATTACTTTAAATTGTCTTGGTTAACTATAGCTTTGTGGTTAGTATATGTGTTACGAGGTGGAGGTTATGCTTTGGTAGGTGTTGTTATTTATTTTACACTCTCTTTTTAGGGGGGCAGAGGGGATGCGAGAAGGCGAGAAGGGAGAGAGGGATTGTGTGTAGTGGTTTGGGACTATGTTCTTATTTTTGTTCTCAACTTGTGTGGTCTATCCAAGTAGATTTACTAATGCATGTCTATGTTCGATTCACAACCTTAAATCTAGCTATAAATTGCATTTAAGACTATATCATGTGTACTTTTGTTGTAATTATGCTATTTTATTATATGTCAGATGTTTAACTTGATAATATTGTCGTTTTTCAACTCTTCGGTGGACATGTACTAACCAGCCCTTTGTAGTAATGTAATATAAACATTCATATATATGTGTGATGTATAACATCATTATGCAAGTATAAAGATACATAAGGGAATCATTATTATTGTTATACTCCGTAAGACCAACACTCTACTGGTGGCTCCACCTTTGGCCTCCTCGCCCCCGCCGGATCTGGACCAGTGTCAGTTGCATCGGAGGATTGTCATAGTAGAACGTCCTGATATGACCATTTATGGTGCCAGGACGCTAAACCCCCAACAAACAAACTAATACAGCGATACGCCATCTACCACTGTGTAGCAGTAGTTTGCACCGACCTCTCAGGCAAGGAGCCGCATAGACAGGTAGGTGTGGATAGGGTGATTGCAACAGGGAGCCTAGGTGGCGTAACGGTTGGGATGCTAACCCCAGAATGGCAAGGCATGGATTCAAACCTTGCTCTAGGTGCAATCTACCCCTCTTCATTTAGTATCACCCCCACTGTAATGTATTGTAGTTATCCGAACACCCCCAACCGTACTACTGATGACGTCATGATCAAGCATTCTTAATAAAGGCAGTTACGTTACAAGAACTCATTGTGTCCACACGTACATTACATGGTGTCAGATGTTACGGGTTTAACAGCAGATATGGCGCTTCACGGATTAAAGCCCCCGGGACCATTGAATCTAGATGAACGAATGGCCATAAATTGGAGATCTTGGTTGAATTCATATGAAATTTACGCAATAGCAGCCGGGGTCGGATCGAAGCCGGAAAAGATACAATGCTGTGTCTTGCTGCATGTTGCAGGAAGTGAAGCACAGAAGGTTCACCGTACCTTCGAGTTCATCCCTGCTGACAAAGACAAAATCGGACCGTTGATAAAAGCGTTTTCAAAATACTGCGAAGGGAAGACAAATATAACAGTAATAAGGTATGAATTCAATTCTTTCAACCAGACGAACGAAAATATGGATACGTACATCCGCGAATTGAAACATAGGATACAGTTTTGCTGTTATGAACAATTGGAAGCGTCCCTACTATGTGATCGGATTGTATGTGGTATCAAGGATGATGAACTCAGAAATAGGTTGCTGCAAGCGCCTAAATTGTCTTTGGAAGACTGTATTCAACTATGTAGATTGAGTGAGAATAAATCGTCACAAGTGCAGATGTCTACGACAGGACAAGTAGATGAAGTGTCTCGTAGTTACAGACAACGAGCTCAGCCAGGGACCAGGATGTCTCCATGGAAACAGACGTCAACAAGTCATTATCAACAAAACCGCAAGATGGCGGTTAGCAATTGTGGACGATGCGGTTATAACCATCGAGATGGAAACTGTCCAGCCCGGGGAAAAGAATGCATGGGATGTAGACGCATTGGTCATTTTGTGAAGATGTGCCATTTACAAAAGAAACAGCAACAGGAAGCACCAATATATGAAATTAATATGAATTCGGAACTGCACGATGACCCAGTCGTGGAAGGTAACTACAGCAACCGAGAGCAAGACCATGAACATGACACTGACGAATATGATTTGTTTGTCGGGTCAATACACGATACTAAAAAAGACGACAAAGACTTATGGTTTGTGGTGTTTGCAGTTGGTGGTATTGATGTATCGTTTAAACTGGATACAGGATCCGAAGCCAACATTTTGCCTTTGTCGGTATACAAACAGATGAGTAGTGATAATTTAAGGACATCTACTTGTCACTTAGTCACATACGGAGGACATAGAATTACGCCTACGGGGGAGACAACATTGCGAATTAACGGTCATAACTTACAGTTTCAAGTAACAGATGCCGGCAGTGCGATCATAGAACATTACACCCACCAAGGTTATATCAACACACTTAAATACCTCACCAAGCTATTAACATCACTGAGCACACTAGACCATTTTATTTGTTGGTACATTGTCCGTGATGCTCAGCAACACGGGTAATTTGTCATGCGGACACAGCCATAGCCGTCCTAGTAACTAAGGGGGCCTGCCTGCTGCCACCTATCGAGAACCGATTGTATTAGTATATGTCTTGTGCGCCAGCGCCACCTATCTTCACTTTTAAGATACAAAACCTGATTAGCCTAAGTAAACACTATCGGACTGCCATCTGCAGAAGCCTTTTTGAACTAATTAACCTGTATGAGCCTATATAAGGCCAGGTGCTGCGGCAGTGAGCTCAGTTCGACCCGGGCACAAGGAGGACACTGACTAGCCTTAAAACTGCCACCCACCCGACCCCACGTGACATTTATTAATGTCAAGGGTTAAAGCTTCTATGACCTCAGTGTATTATTGAACTTGTTGTTGAATACAAACTTCTTATTGAACAAAAAAAAGACTTACACTGCTGGAACTATAATAAATCCAACCTTAAACTAATCTGCTGTGTCGCTTGTTAAATTAGTTGTGTAAGCAGGGGAAATTTCAATCACCAACAATCGGTCTTTCCCATTCCACTGCTCCTTGCCATATCATAATAATGCCCACTGCCTGGCTAGGAAGTGACAAGTATCAATTTTTAAGTCATTGGTTTGACTCGACCAGGATTCGAGCAAAGAATCTCACGATCTCCCAATACGGGAGACAGACGCTCTAACTCATTCGGCCATCCGATCTGGTTCAACTGCGATCTCCTTATCTGATGGCTGTTGTGGGTTCGAACCCCGATCGAGTTAAACCAATGGCGTCTGCTTGGTACTAGCTAGTCTACATTATTAGGGTAGGGCCAGACTTCTGATCGAGTCAGCCCATTAACCGGGTGATCGGGTGAACTGGTTCATCAAATACTGTGATATGTGCTGGCCTGTCTGTGGAAAAGTGTATATACAAGACCCCTTGCTGCTTATGGGAAAGAGTAGCCTATGCAGCGGCAGCAGGTTTCCGCCAAAGAAATATGTTAGAATGACCATATGCTTGATGTCCAATAGCCGATGATACAAATCAATGTGCTCTAGAGGCATCGTTAAATAGGTTTAGCTGTGTCAGGATAATATGACTGAATGGGATATCGGGTTATGGTGCTAGCAACCTGATTTGCCAGTGGGGCAGCACCGTAAGGTCGCCATGATTGCGCAATGCCACACGTCGTTGATCCGTCCAAATATGACCTAGATGTTGCCAGGATGTAAAATCCCCACAACCATCCAACCAACCAACTAAAAAAAAGGACACAAAAAAAGACTTACACAAAAAAAAGACAACAACACACGAAGACAGAAAAGCTTTGCTTGGGCAACACTCGGAGCCAATCACGTGACCAAGCTATCAGTCACGTGACAATGGAGGTCATCCCGGCGGCATTCTTGCCATTCTTGCCTTCATGTGAAGGCGGCGACCGTAAGATTCAGAATGCTGCACATCACTCAAAACACAACAAACAAAACCCCACAAGGCTTCCTTCTCAGCTCCATGGAAAGTCATCAAGAAAAATGGGGGTGGAGCGGGCGAGGGGGGGGGGGTAAGAAATTTGGTGATATTTTGATTTATTTATTATTTCTATTATAATGTATTATAATAATATAAAAGAAACGGAGCTTAACCCATTGTTAATTATATTATATATAGTTTATTATATTAATCATTGTATGGATTCGGAGTCGCGCAGCCACCCTTATAAAGAGTGCACAAATAGGGTTAGACAAATGCAGTTTGTCTAACCCTATTTGCAGAAATAACCAAAATCAGTGTCACTTTAATTACGAGTTTCTTGTTTAGGTGGGGCATATATAGTCCCAGCCAGAGAACTAATAGAGAACTCAGCCCAACTCTGCATTTGTCTAACCTTATTGCCTAGTGGGTTTATATAGGCATATCAAATTGTTATGTGGAATTTATGACTAGATAACTGAGCTTAGATGTTGCTAGGATGTAAAACCCCAACAAACCAATCAGACTACTGGATATGACGGCACCGCTTTATACCGAGTATGACGTCACGATGGGAGCTTTATTTTGTTTCATATCAAATAGCTGTCGCAAATAATACTATTTTGTTGTTGCCGATAGATACACTGGTAAATATTCAGCATTGTTGCTAAAGATACGACATAATACATGCATGTTCTGTTCCAATGTGCCTTCCAATTGGCCGTGATGGCCTAATCGCTCAAACGCGGGCCTCGCGACTGAAGGTCGGGAGTTTGGTTCCCGGTCGAGTCAAACCAATAATGTTAAAATTGATACTTGTCGCTTCCTAGCCTGGCGCTCAGCATTATTAGGATAGGGCAAGGACTGGTTAGCTCAGTGTCAGGATGATATGACTGAGTGGGATATCAGTTCATGGTGCCGGCCGCCTGATTTCCCAAACCTTGTTATATTTAACGACGCCTCTAGAACACATTGATTGTTATCATCGGCTATTGGACGTCAAATCTGGTCTCCCAGTGGGGCAGCACTCTAAAGTCACCATGAGTGTGCACTGCCACAAGTCGGTACCTACCCTGATTTTACCTTAGATGTTGCCACGACGTTAAAATCCCTCACTCAACCAACCAATCCGATGCACCTTCCAGGTGATCAATCAGGTTCGTGAACGATGAACTTTAAGAAGTGCCAGTAAACTGGCGATCACAGACTGCGCCACGCGGGATGTGCGTCGCGTGATTTGCGCCGGGAGGATTGCGTTTCAAACGGGAGACGCGCCCACGTTGGGCCAGCCAAGAACCCACTGTGCATAGTGACAGGAAGTGACCATCACAGGCGGAATTGTGGGTAGGGTGTGACCCGATGTACAACATGGCGGCTTGGCGGCCATCTTGTTCCATGGTCTCGTCCATGTTCTAAGTGCCCGACTAAACTGGGCATATTCTATTTTTTTCTTGTTATTTGGTAAATTAATTTGATTCATATATATCTTCTATCAGTGTCGTGGCACCGTTCTTCCGACCGTAATTCTTACACCTATTTAGGTATTTATACAATTTCTTTGGACTAGCAGGTTATATGTGCCAGACTAAGCAGGATACATTTATTTCCCCGAAAAAGAAAAACAAGAAAAAAGTAAAACCTCTCAAAATCGACTGACCATGGGACCAACTTTAAGTGGTCAATTTAGGGAGGAGGTCTGTTTAGAGAGGTAGAATATCCTTACAATGATATTGTTGGGACCCAAATAAAGCGATCGATATAGAGGGTGCTCGAGTTGTGCAGGGGGTCGGTATAGAGAGGTTTTACTGTATATCCTAATTCTTAGGGGAATGGAAGGTAAGGTACAACTAGCGATAGACGATTTCCACCACCAAGCTGAACAAATAGCAATTTTTAAATCATTGGTTTGACTCAAACAGAGTTCGAATCCCACGATCTGCCAAAACGGGAGTCAAATGCTCAACTCATTCGGTCACCTCGTCTTGTCCACCAACACCTTATGTTTAAATTAAATGTAAAATAATGTGATGTACCTCAGACTCATCACTTATCGCATAGTGTCCACTTCAATTTCAGAATTTACTTCTCACTTCAATTTGCTATATAAAATATGTACAAAGATATTGTGTAACTGCCTAGAATCCTGCAACACTTACTGTAGTAAGACCAGTGCCATGGCACTGACAAAACATATATATGAATACAATTAATTTACCAAGGAAATAAAGAATATACCCAGCTTAGTCTGTCATGTACAACCTGCTAGTCCAACGAAATTGTGTAAATACCTAAATACCTGTAACATGGTTACAGTCCGAAGACCCATGCTAAAGCAATGACAAAAGATACACTCCCCTAATAATGCCACGTGTCACGGAAAGTAGCGACACACATGAATGAGTTGAGCGCCTATTATCCATCTCATTTTGGTAGTTCACGGGATTCGAACCCCTTTGTTCGAACCCAGGTCGAGTCAAACCAATTATTTAAAAAAGTGATGCGTGTCGCTACCTGGGTTTCGCGTTTACCGAGGGAGAGCAATGGGTCCACGGTTGAAAACATGTTAAAAAACGGTGTAAAGTCCTCGGCTGGCAGTTTTAGTTGTGTAGGTAGGCTAAGAGGAAATCACTACAGGCAAGGAAGGAAAACAGATATAGCGTGAAAGTAGGAGATCTAGACTCACTTCTTTATTGCATTTATAGCTTCAGGAATCAAGATGGTGGCACACACCTGATCAAACTCTCCAATCAGCAACAGGCATTCTTACATCAACCAATGATATTCAAGTCTCTTGTAACCAAGGAATGGTTGTTTAGGTATACAGTGCCCTGTTGTGTCTAGGTGTGCAGTGATCCATAAATAACACTTGGGGGGGAGGGGGTCTGTGTACAGAACTCCAAAGACTATGTCACATTTCAAGAAGTTCCCCTCTCACACTATCTATTATAATACACAATCTCTATCTTAACTCAGCAATGGATCACCAACACCACACAATCCTATATGCCTTTGGTTTTACATACCATTTACCATTATATAGACCATTTGTAATTTATTATAGAATAGTTCACACCATAACCAATGTCTTAAATATCTGGACATTTTACACACGGTTGAAACCATGTTAAAAAACGGTGGAAACCTAGATACAAGATTCACCCCGTACTGCTGCAGTAGGGGTGCAAACCAACCCTATGTAAAAGCTGTCGAAAAAACGGGTCAATGAAATGAGAGCCTAATTTCACAATGTAATAAGCAACAATTATTCTTTACATCTGTTTTATTATTAGCCCGCTACCTTTGAGTTGAAAAATATAATATAATATCTAGTTTAATAAGATTTAAAAGTGAAATCGACGGCATTCTATGGCCGCCATCTTGTCTTTTTGAATTCTCTCCCATGTCATCAACTCTGTGCCTATATAAATATCCATTTGATACTGGAGGCAGACATTCTACTCCCTGGTCCATACTAAAGCTATTTTCGCCCGTATTTAGACTATGTTATCATTCACCCGTGTACTACAAGTACCGGGTGAATCTTTTATCTAGTGGAAACCGTGCTAGAAAAAAGAAAGAAATTGTGTGAATACTAAGATACCTGTAACACTTATGGCGGGAAAACCAGTGCTATTTTGCTGACAAAAGATGTACATGAATAAAATTCATTAACCAAATATAAATAAAAATGCTCATGCTTAATCATCTAATGTACCAAGAAACAAAAACAAATTGTCAAAATGTATCGGTCTTTAAAGTTGACTAGTACAGGGATGGAACCCACGACCTCACATGGGAAAGCAATGCTCTCACTGATTCAGTCATGGCAGGATTGGTCGCAATGTTATACCCCTGTCACACTACGACGTAACGAGCCAACGTGAGCCTAACGTGATAATTTTTCGTCATTACGTTGCCGTACGTTGGGTTACGTTATGATGACGTCATAATGACGTTAGAGTGACGTCGAGCTACGTCATGTTACGTTGTGTTACGTCGGCGCGCGTCTAGGTTTTGAACCTGTTCAAAACTTTCGACGTATCTCGACGTGACGCCGTCACGTCGGGATGACGTGACAATGACGTTAGGTAGACGTTCCGCGATCGTTATAGCAGCGTAAATGACGTTAGAGTCACGTTATGTCACATCAGACCGACGGCCCGGGTGGGAGCAACGTCTGGGCCGCGTTTTGCACGTTACGGTCACGTCACGGTCACGTTACGGTCACGTTACGGTCACGTTACGGTCACGTTACGGTCACGTTACGGTCACGGTTACGGTCACGTTACGGTCACGTTACGGGCACGTTACGGTCACGTTACGGGCACGTTACGGTCACGTTACGGTCACGTTACGGTCACGTTACGGTCACGTTACGGTCACGTTACGGTCACGTTACGGTCACGTTACGGTCACATTACGGTCACGTTACGGTCACGTTACGGTCACGTTACGGTCACGTCAACTACGCGGCATTCACGTCCACAATTTGCATATTACGCCGATAACTTCGACGTGATATCATTATTTTCACGTTGTGGTTACGCTGACGTAGTCACGTCGTAGTGTGACAGCCCCATTAGCATTGCGTTTGCTTTGATGGGAACGACTCACGTGATCGACTTACGGGTGGGCAAGTGGCTTCCTCCCCATCCACCTGAGTGGGGGCAGTTGGCTTCCACACCCTGACACTGCTATATATATAAGCCGGCCATCCACTAGCCATTAGCACTTATCAACAAACCAGCCCTGCATCGACCTTGCACCACTTTCTTTTCCAACCACCTGCACAATATCCGAGTGCTCATAGGGCTGAGGCTCGACATAGCTCTCCGCGTGAATTTGGAAATAAACCTGTTTGATACCCGCACCGCCTTGTCGCGTCATTCCTTTTGCAATCTATATATAGGCTCCGCTGGTCCCCGGCTTGCAGCTGGTTTGTGGAGAGGTGCAGCTGGTTGGTGGAGAGGTGCAGCTGGTGCCGGCAGGTTGGTGGTCATTTGCTTTCACTGAGTCACACATTATTGACACAGCGGGGAGGGGGGGGGGGGTGCGGGGGGGGGGGGGGGGGAGTGGAGACCGGGGGGGGGGGGGGAAGTACGTACCTGACAGAATCTCTGGGACTACAGAGTGGAACCAAGAGTGCCTCGGTTTGGGGCGAGAGAAGGGCGGCCATGTTTTATTCATGTGTAGACATAAGGTCAGCGTACTGGTTTCCTGAAAGAGGGAATGCAACGGCCAATGAATGTCACAACTCTTCAGTTATTTCCTTGTTAATTATGATACGATATATATTGATATGTAGGCCTATATTCGAAGAGTTCAGGCGTAAATCCCCGTAAACGCCAAATTTACTAATTTTGCAAACGCAAATTCTTGAACATTAATTTCATGAACATGCTATTTTGAGTCAGTATTTGTTAGCGGAACATAGTTCAGGTGGTAGATACCCACTTGTGTCCAGGCTGTGGTATGTTTTGTCCTGTCTGTGGGGAAGTGCATATAAAAGACCACTTCCTGCTTCTCGGAAAAAGTTGCCTATGTGGCGGCAGCAGGTTTCCTCCAAAGAAATATGTCAGAATGACTATTTGTTCTGACGGCCAATAGCCGATGATAATATCAATGTGCTCTACAGGAGTCGTTAATTAAAACAAACTGGGGATTTGAATCCTATGACCTACCAAAATGGGATGTGGATCCTCAACTCTTTTGGTTATCTCATCTGGCCTCTGTCATTCCACTGTTCCTTTCCATGTGACAGTTAAGCCCTGGTCACATACACGGAAGTGAAAGTAGTTGAACGTAGGATAGATTAAAGTGGGTCAAACGTAGTGTAAGTACGTTAAACTACGGTGAAAAACGCTAAGGTACACAGGTTTTGGTACAGATAAATCTGTTATGGCAGGGATTTCGGGACGTTCACCTACGTTCACCTACGTTCACCTACGTTCACCAACGTTCAACTACATTCACCTACATTCACCTACGTTCACCTACGTTCACCTACGTTCACCTACGTTCACCTATGTCCACCTACATTCACCTACTTTCACCTATGTTCACCTACGTTCAACAACAATCAACAACATTCAACAATGTTCAACGATGTTCAACTATGTTCAATGTATGTTAGCCTCCACTACTGTCAACTATGTTCAACTATGTCCAAGTACGCTAGAGTATGCTACCATACACTAGAGTATGCTAGAGTATGCTAGAGTATGCTAAGAGTATGGAGACTTCATCCCAGTAAATTAACCTCTAACGTAGTGCTCTTTTGAACATTCCAAAGATTAAATCGGAACTCACTGCCCACCCACATTATTACCAAGTTAGCATGGAGGATAAGTATGGATGCCGGTTCGTTCAAGTACGGTCAAATGTGTTCAACTACTTTCAACTACGTTAGCCTCCACTACATTCAACTACGTCCACTAACGTGTATGTGGCCCGGCCGTAAAACAGGCTATGTGGCGACAAGCGTAAAGTATTAAGTCATTGCCGTGATTCAGCCGGGTTTCAAACCAAGGACCTACCACGATTCGTCCCCTGACCTAAGATGTTGATAGGACGTAAAACAACAACAAACAAATATCCACATTTAGTTTGAAATGTCATATGCCGCAATGTACGGTACCTACACAACACGGGAGGTGCTGTGGTCGATTTAGAAGGTTTATTGGGGCTGTCACATTACAACGTTTCTCACCAACACGCGCCGACGTGTGTGATTTTTTGCCGGAATGTTGGGATACATGAGGAAGCATTACGCGCACGTTAGGCGTGCGTTGGTATTAGTTGATGGACGGCGAGGGTCGGCGAGGATCGGCGGTGCGCCTCACCGCACATCGAAGGTTTTGTGCTTGCACAAAACTTTGGACATGCGACAACGCGCTGGTGCCAACGTTATGGCTACGTTAGGGGCGCGTCAAAATACGTTAAACGTGCTGGAAGATCGTTATGTGAACGGTAGGCACACGTTGCGCGCATGTGAGGCTCCTTCCCACACGTTGAGCCAAACGGTTGCTTTTTGTTGTTTTATGTCATACCAACATCTAAGGCCATATCAGGACGGCGCGCCAAACTTTTACCACAACGTCGGCCACATGCTACCAATGCGTTGCGCTGATGCCGAAAAGTTTGACGTCTCTCGACGATTAAAAGTGATTTTGCGCATTGGCGGCACGCCAGCGAGATACATCGTAATGTGACAGCACCATTAGGAGAATCAAGTTGTTTGTTTTGGTGCTGTCACATTACGATGTTTCTCGCCGGCGCGCCGCCAACGCACAAAATCACTTTTAATCGTCGAGACACATCAAACTTTTCAGCGTCAGCGCAACGTATTGGTAGCATGCGGCTGATGTTGTGGTAACGTATATCGACGCATGAGAAAAATAACAAACAAAATTTGGCGCAATGTGGGGGAATGAACCTCACGTGCAGGTGCGGTATGTGCCTAGCGTTCACATAACGTTATTCCAGTGCATCTAGTGTATCTCGACGTGACCCTAACGTCGCCATAACGTTGGCACCGGCACGGTCTCGCACGTCGAAAGTTTTGTGCAAGCACAATACTTCGCTGATCCCCTGACGGGCACCGCCGACCATCGACGACCATCGCCATAGATCACTGAATACCAACGCGCACCTAACGCTTGTGTCACACTTCCTGACGTATCCCGACATTGTGCCAAAAAATCACATACGTTGATGCACGTTGGCGAGAAGCATCATAATGTGACAGCACCATTAATCTGGGTGTGGAATTGCAAACAACAGGCTGTCAATATTGATGTAATCTTGAACAAATAATACGAGGAGTTAAAGTTGCATAGTCCGATGAAAGCATCACTTTTCAAAAGCAAATCCCTTATCTAGATTTGAACCTGCATATCCAACTTAGATGCTGCTGCAATTATGAAGCATTTGATGGTACATAGAAGGGTGTATTAAGTCAATTAAATATAATCTTTTACTGTGGAAGCTTAAGGGGGCCATAGGTTTGGTAAACATTAATTTGGCATGGTTTCACTTCAAATATCTTAGTTATTCAGTTTAAGACATAGTTACTTCAGTCTAATTTAAGGTCGGTAAATACCGGCCAACCTAATATATTTATCTCAGAAAATGACAGAAACTCAAAACCACTGGACTATGCAACTTTAACTGTACTCTAAATAATCAACATAATGTCTATGTTATATGTAATGGAGCAGTCACACAACGACGTGTTGGCCCGGTGTTGGACAACGCGTGCCAACGTGTTGTGTTTTTGGTCGAAACGTCGGAACGCGCCGGCAACGCGTTAGCAACGCGTTAGCAACGCGTTGCCGGCGCGTCGGTACACGTCGGTACACTAGGATTGACAGGTCGCTTTGATACAACGCGTCGGCGCGCGTCGCCCAGCGCCGAAAGTTTTGTGCTTGCACAAAATTTTCGGCGCTTCCCGACGCGCGGCGACGTGTTGCGGGCTGCCGATAACACGTCCACAACACGTTGATAACACGCTTGCAACTCGCCGACTTGGTTTAACGCGCTGGCGACACGCCGATAACGCGTTGAAAACACGCTTGCAACCCGCCAACTTGGTTTAACGCGCTGGCGACACGTGGATAACACGGCGATAACGCGTCAATAAGACACTAATCAACCGTGGGAACGCGGCGCAACTTTTTAGAATAACATGCCAGCAACGCGCTGCCAACACGCTGCGCTGTGTCGAGTTTTTCGCAAAACACGCCGAAAAGTTTGACGTTTCTCGACGCGTTATATGCGTTGGCGGCACGTCGGGCCAACACGACGTAGTGTGACTGCTCCATTATGGCCCTGACACACTACGACATTTCTCCCGGCGACCCATCAGCGTTGAAAATACAATTTTAAGCATCGAGAAACGTTAAAGATTTAGGGGAAATATGGGGAAATTGGACATTGGCACAGCGTGTCATGTTAGTAGCGCGCCGCCAACGTGTGTCAACCTGTTGGGGGGGAAAAAAAAAAAAAAAGAAAGTTTGGCGCGACGTCTTCATATAACCTTAAATGTTGCTAGGGCATAAAACAAAAATGCCTCAGTTTGCCGCAACGGTTGGAAACGATCCTCCCGCGCGCGTGGCGTCTGCCTAGCGTTCCCATAACGTTATTCCGGCGTGTCCAACGCAGCGCGACGCGTGCCTTAACGTCCTTACCCATATATATGCGCACGCTGCCGGTCGTGTTTTTTTTTTGGACACGCTTAAGACCTTGGCCGACCAACAGTGCGTCAAAGATAGTGTACCGACGTGTACCGACATGTACCGACGTGTACCGACGTGTACCGACGTGTACCGACGTGTACCGACGCGCGCATAACGCGCCCCCAGCGTGTCTCGATATTTCACCCATTTTCGCCCAAAAACATCACACGTCGCCTAGTCGCCGGCGAGAAGCGTCGTAGTGTGATAGGGCCTAAAATATGTTTATCACGCATGGTTTTCCGTCACTTCAAGTGTCGACCTGGCGCAATGGCCAAATCGGTAGAGCGCGGACCTCCCGTGCAGCAGATCTAGAGTTTGGTTCCTGGTGCAGTCAAACCAATGACTTATAAAATTGATACTTGTCGCTACCTAGCCTGGCGCTCGGCATTAATACGATAGCGCAAGGACTGGATAACTCAGTGTCAGGATAATGTGACTGAGTGGGATATCAGGTCATGGTGCTGGCAGCCCGGTCTCCCAGTGGGGCAGCACTATAAAGTCGCCACGAGTGCGCACTGTCACAAGTCGGTACCCGTCCTTAGATGTTGCCAGGACGTAAAACTCAAACAACAAACCTTCAAGTGTGTCGCAAGTGTCCAGAGAGTTATATCCCTGTCACTACGACGCTTCTCTCCAACGCGCGTCGACGTGTGTCATTTTTTGCCGAAACGTCGGGAAACGCCAGGAAACGTTAGGGGGACGTTATGCGAACGTCGGTACACTATCCTGGACGTTGACAGTCGCCGGAGGACGTCGGCAAACGTAGCAGGTCGCTAGATGTTTTTAGCATGTCAAAAAAACGTGACTACCGACAATGCGCGTGAACGTCTGGGTACTCACGTTCTGAGAATGTTAGGAGAATGTCAATATGCATCACAAGCGCGTTACATGAACGCTTGTCGAACGTCAATGAACGTTGGCAATCTTTCGCAAAACCGTGTGTTTGTTTCTGTTTCTCTGCGTCTTTGTGTGTGTCTGTGTGTGTGTATGTATGTGTCTGTGTGTCTGAGTGTGTATGTGTGTGTCTGTGTGTATGTGTGTGTCTGTGTATGTGTCTGTGTATGTATGTATGTGTGTGTATGTGTGTGTATGTGTGTGCCTGTGTGTGTCTGTGTGTGTCTGTGTGTATGTGTGTGTGTCTGTGTGTGTATGTGTGTGTGTCTGTGTATGTGTGTCTGTGGGTGTATGTGTGTGCATGTGTGTGTCTGTGTGTGTATGTGTGTGTATATGTATGTGTATGTGTGTACGTGTGTGTATGTGTATGTGTGTATGTTTGTGTATGCATGTTTGTCTGTGTATGGGTGTGCGTCTGCATGTCTGTGTGTCTAGGTGTGTGTGTCTGTGTGTGCCTGTGTATATGTGTGTGTGTCTGTGTATGTGTGGATATCTATGCGTGTATGTGTGTATGTGTATGTATGTGTGTCTGTGTGTGTATGTGTGTCTGTGTGTATGTGTGTATGCCTGTGTGTCTGTGCATGTGTGTCTGGTGCTGTGTGTATGTGTGTATATGTGTGTATGTGTGTATCTGGGTGTGTGTATGTGTGTGTGTGTGTCTGTATGTGTGTGTATGTGTGTGTGTGTGTGTGTCTGTGTGTGTATGTGTGTGTCTATCTGTGTATATGTGGGTATGTAGGTGTATGTGTGTGTCTCTCTGTGTCATACATATACACACAGATACACATACACACATACACACACATCCACACATACATACACACATACCCACAGACAGACATACACACATACAGACAGACACACACAGACACACACAGATACACACCCAGATACACACACATACACACAGACACACATACACACGTAAACAGACACACATACACACACAGACAGACATACACATACCGACAGACAGACACACACAGACAGACACACACAGACACACACATACACACACATACACACACAGATACACACACATACACACAGAAACAGACACACATACACACACAGAAACACACACACAGACACACATACAGACACACGCATTGAAACCCATTGGCCGTGGACTAATAACATGCTACTAACATGCTGCACTGCATCGAGTTTTCTCCCAAAACCGCCGAAAAGTTGGACGTGTCTTGACGCGTAGAAGTTATTTTGAGCGCTGGCGGCACGCCGGTGAGAAGCATCGTAGTGTGACAGGGCCATTACCTATGTTGGTGCTTTTGTGGACGCTGAGGCTTGTATTCTCACAGGTGTGGACAAGTGGCTCCTGTCCAGTACACATGCTGCTATGTATGCATTGGTGATCTGTCCCAAAGGTAAGGTCGGACCAGCAGCGCATAATCGAGGACACTGGTGAGGACTGGGAGAATTGGGACTGCTGGATACAAGCGGGCTACAACTGACAATCCAGGCACTTGAGTGATTGGTGATCACTTAGCGCCGTTGGAGGACGTACAAAACACTACCCCGTCCAAAACACTACGGTAGTGTTTTGGACCTATTATGGTGCAGTCACATTACGACGTTTCTCACCAACGCGCGTCGACGCGTGCCGACGTGTCGCCTTTTTGGGCGAAACATCGGCACCTGTCAGGACCCGTTACCTGCGCGTTACGAACGCGTTAACGGCGCGTCGGTACACGTCGGTACACTTTGAGTGACAGCAGCGCTTTGGGTGGAACGCAGGCGTGCATCGGCTCGCGCCGATCGTTTTGTGCTTGCACAAAACTGTCGATGCGCCATAACGCGCGTCAACGTGTTGGATGGCGCGTTATGGGTGCGTTACCAACATGCCAATACCCATTATCAGCGCGTTGGCGGCACGCTGGTAGAACGTTGATCAACGGTTACGTTGGCATTTTTTTCGCCAAACTGCGAGCGTTCCGTCAACCCGTCGGTAACGTCCATCGACGGGTAGCGGGCGCGCTATTGGCGTTTCTCCAGCGTTTCTCGACGCGTTAGACGTGCTGCTGGCACGTTGCTGGCGCATCTGCCGCGCGCGTAACGTTACCCGGCGTGCAGACCAAGACACCACCCTTATTTATTTCAAACCCCCAGGCGCCCTTATCTCGGAACCAGTTAGTGATGCGCCAGCACCACGCCGAAAGGGCGCCGATAGTACGCCGACAGCATGCCGATAAGACGCTGATGACCCGCTGGCGGAACGTCGAGATATCAAGTAACGGTCGCTGATGCTAATTAATGCGCTGTCGACACGCTGATAACCTGGTGATAACCCGCTGGCGGAACGTTGAGACGCGCCGACAGATGCGGGAGGAATTAGGTCAAGCGGAGAATTTGTTGTTGTTCCGCCGCGAATCGAAACCGGTTGGCCGCGCGCTACTAATACGCTACTAACATGCTGCGGTGACGTCAAGTTTTATCCCAAAACGCCGAAAAGTTGGACGCGTCCCGACGCGTTGAAATTATTTTGCGCGCTGCCGGAGCGTCAGTGAGAAGCATCGTGATGTGACAGCACCATAAGTTCATAAGACTAAGTTACATATGTTCAAAGTACTACCCAAGTTCAAAACACTGTCATGACATGGCAGTGGGGGCGGTAGTGCCGCAAAATGGAACCTACTGCATTCTGTCCTACTTTACTGCATCATGAACCCTACTGCATTCTGCGCCACCTGGCCCAGTGGCCTAATCGGTAGAGCGTGGGGCTCAGGAGTTCTATTCCCGGTAGAATCAAACCAATTACTTTAAAATGTATACTTGTCGCTTCCTAGCCTGGCGCTTGGCATTATTAAGATAGGGCAAGGACTGGTTAGCTCAGTGTCAGGATAGTGCAACAGAGTGGGATATTGGGTCAAGGATGCCATCAGCGTGATTTCCCATTGGGACAGCACTATAAAGTCACCATGAGTGTGCACTGTCATAAGTCGGTACTCATCCTGATATGACCTTAGTTGTTGAGAGGACGTAAAACAGCAACCAATGACAACAACCCCAGTTATTTAGTGTATTGTATTGAACTTAAAGGTAGTGTTTTGAACTTAATGATAGTGTTTTGAGCATGACCACAGTAGTGCTTCGAACCTACCTTCAACTAAGTTGGTTTGAACCTAGGTTAAAAACACTACCGTAGTGTTTTTTGGGGTAGTGTTTTGAACTTACTCCACCTGGTCTGCGTCGGCACCAAAGGCCATACTCACGGCGAGAAGTGTATAACTTGTATTCTGTCATATCATTTGTATTCGGCCATGGCTTTTACACGGAATGTTGTTTGTTTAGTTTGTTGTTTTATGTCCTAGCAACAGCTAAGGTCATCTCAGGACTGGTGCTGACTTGTGACAGTCCACACACATGGCGACTTCACAGTGCTGCCCCACTGGGAGACCAGGCAACCAGCACCATGGCATGATATCCCACTCAGTCACATTATCTTGAAACTGAGCCAACCATCCCTTGCCCTCTCCTAATAATGGCAAGTACGAGGATAGGAAGCGAGACATATACATTTTTACGTCATTGGTTTGACTCGACCATACACGGAACTTAAAAGCACGCAATCAATGATGCGTCAAAAGACACTTTAGAAGGTACGTTGGTCAGTCCAGGTTGCCTCGTTGTCGCTTTGATTATTCTGTGTCCTTGACCTTCACCACTTGCTCATTCCCAGCAACATTACCCCACAATGGCCACGTCACCTGCTTCACCTTTTTTCGCGCCTTTTTCTCTTTCCTCATACTGCCGTCTTGGCCAACTGATTAAAGTGAAGCAACTAACAAGAAGAACAAACCACCTTTAAATATTTGTCCGAAAGAGCAGTCCCCTGTCCATTAGGGATACTCCTGGTTTGAAACCTCAGCGAGCAGCGGTTTGTCTCCTGAACTCTCGCTATATCAAGTGACACTTCTTACATGTTTAGTAACTGCAACTGGTAGTCTTTGTGGTGAATAGTTGATTGAGGTACATGCCTGACACAAAGGGCGTAATCGATTAATCAACTCGGGTCACCCGGGCCACTTTTTGGCGCATGCGCACATCCTACAGACTCGGATCGAATAATTGAATACGCTTCTCTGCGCTCGGGTGGAAACAATGATTTTTTTTTTTGACAACCGATATAACTACAGCAAAATAGGATTTAGAGTATTTTATGATGGCCTAGATTACCTATATTTCCATTTCATTAATCTAAGTTATTCTTTAAAAAAAAACATGTATGACTGGTATTGTTAGTTGTTATCCTGCAAGACGGTACCAGCGCAAATGTGACGTCATCGCTCATAGCCAACCCCAGCTATGAGGTGGGTTACTTGGGTCGGATCGTTTTGCACATGGCACATGTATTTGTCGACTCTACTCGCAGTATTCGATTTCAAATTCTGACGATTCGGGTGACCCAAGTCGCCCGGGTTGTGTTAATCGATTACAGCCAGAGGGTATGCAGACTGGTAGCGTACTGACTGAGAGGTCAGTGCCGTGTCTCTGGTGCACTGGTGGGGCGGCAAAGGACGCTGCTGCCTGCAGGGAGTGGATGCAGGGTTACCTTGGTTACTGATTACGACTAAGCTTTACTTCATGGAGATTATAACAATAAATTCAATAGATTTATCTTAGACAAATTACAGAAAGTCAAAACCATCACAACTTTAACAAAACACACATAGCAGTTCAGCTCCAAATTCTTGGAGCGAGTGAGCAAACCAAGGTTCGTTTCCCACAGGACCGGTGGTGGCACTGCGGAGCGAGCTAAGCAGCAAATAATCGGATGCAGCTGATTGGTTGAATATAAATGGACAGTTAGTATATTCATAATCATATCAAATACATACCACGACCATTTATATAAGCATTATAGATTGGTTGGTTGGTTGTTGGAGTTTTATGCCCTGGCAACAGCTACGGTCATATCAGGACGGGTACTGACTTATGACAGTGTACACCCGTGTCAACCTTATAGTGCTGCCCCACTGGGAAATCAGGCCGGTCATAACATGACCTGGTATCCCACTCAGTCACATTATCCTGAAATTGAGCTAACCAGTCCTTGCCTTATCCTATTAATGCCGAGCACGAGGCTAGGAAGCGACAAGTATCAATTTTAAAGTCATTGAGTTTGACTCAACCAGGAACCAAACTCCCGACCTTGCGCACGCGACGCCGGCGCTCTACCGATTAGGCCTGAGAGGTCAGTGCCGTGTCTCTGGTGCACTGGTGGGGTGGCAAAGGACGCTGCTGCCTGCAGGGAGTGGATGCAGGGTTACCTTGGTTACTGATTACGACTAAGCTTTACTTCATGGAGATTATAACAATAAATTCAATAGATTTATCTTAGACAAATTACAGAAAGTCAAAACCATCACAACTTTAACAAAACACACATAGCAGTTCAGCTCCAAATTCTTGGAGCGAGTGAGCAAACCAAGGTTCGTTTCCCACAGGACCGGTGGTGGCACTGCGGAGCGAGCTAAGCAGCAAATAATCGGACGCAGCTGATTGGTTGAATATAAATGGACAGTTAGTATATTCATAATCATATCAAATACATACCACGACCATTTATATAAGCATTATAGATTGGTTGGTTGTTGGAGTTTTATGCCCTGGCAACAGCTACGGTCATATCAGGACGGGTACTGACTTATGACAGTGTACACCCGTGTCAACCTTATAGTGCTGCCCCACTGGGAAATCAGGCCGGTCATAACATGACCTGGTATCCCACTCAGTCACATTATCCTGAAATTGAGCTAACCAGTCCTTGCCTTATCCTATTAATGCCGAGCACGAGGCTAGGAAGCGACAAGTATCAATTTTAAAGTCATTGAGTTTGACTCAACCAGGAACCAAACTCCCGACCTTGCGCACGCGACGCCGGCGCTCTACCGATTAGGCCAGCACGCCCCGTTAGCATTATAGATCATTTGAAATATAGATATCCTGTATACAAATTATATGAGTATGATAGCCCAGAATATCCTCCTGCTTATAGACCTATTTCATATGACGTAAACATAGGTATCTAGGTCAGTGCGCCTGCATTTTGGCTGCAGGATGACACACTGTCACACTGCAAACTCAGTGGCTATGAGCAATCTTCATACAGAAAAATTAAATATCTCTAAAAACCACATCACCTAGACACAAACCGCTTGGAACACATATAGAAAACATGCTTACCAAAAATATTATATTAAATTGATAAGGTTAGGGTTCTGAAATTCTATTAATTTCGAATAAAACTGACGTTTTGTACTGCATGTACCGGCAAACTCAATGCATTGTCGATGGTCATGAGCAATCTTCTTACAGAAAAAGTTAAATATCTCTAAAACAACACGAGCTAGACACAAACCATTTGGAACAGATATAGAGAACATGTTTAACAAAGAGATAATACTAAAGTTATAAGTTTAGGGTTCTGCATTTCTATTAATTTTGAATAAAACTGGCGTTTTTCACTGCACGTATCGCCAAACTCAATGGCAGTGTGCCTTTGTTCTGCATCCAAGCTGCATGCACATACACAATGTTTATAAACATTGAAAGGGGTCTATTGATTTTCATCAACGGCTATTGGATGTCAAACACATGGTCATTCTGACATATTTCTTTGGAGATACCTACTGCCACCACATATACTACTCTTTCCGATAAGCAGCAGGGGTTCTTTTATTTATATGTACTTTCCCAAGGACAGGAAAGCACACACCACAGCCTGTGATGAACCAGTTGAGCACCACTGGTTGGAATGGAAAATAGCCCAAACTGCAAATGGGTCCAGTGAGCAGGATCGATTGGATAACCCACACCTTCACAGGTGAACACTACTGCCTGAGCTACATCCCGCTCCGTATTTGTTCAAGAAGTTGTAGCTATAGTATTATATATATATATGTGCAAATATTGTTAGCATTCAGAAGAAAGTACCAGTGTACATTTAATATCAAGCCACATGGACAGTTTGTAGATGCCCACCTCCCCGCAGTACCGCTATCCGGCGCAGCAGACAACACGGACATGATGGGAGATCACGTGACACTTGGAATAAGCTCCGCGCGTTCCCACGCACTCTGCAGGCTCCGCTGGTCGCCGGTGAACTTTGACCTGAGCGTCATGTAAGCAGTCAAAGTGCGTCATACATCTCCCAACACACAGACACATGCCCACAATGGGATTAGCCATCGGTAACCAACAACAGGCGGAGTCCTGGGACAGCAGACGACACTTCTCACTTAGTTTATTTACTTCCGCGGCCGATTTGGTTTTTGGGTTGAGTGGAGATACTAGATAGCGTCCCTGAGCCTTCTATTTCTAGGTCAACTGACGTCACTTGACTACTCCTATTGACTTGTCTTGTGTCCACTCAAAATAAACACTACTTAACTTCACAATATTGACTCCCTCTATTATCTAGATATCACCGCATAATTCCAGGTATGTTGGTAAAGCTTAGCAGGCGATGTCGGTGGGTGGGTTTCCATGAACATGCAGACATTGCGCAAGCTACCTGGTTGGTTGTTTGAATTCTACATCTTGGCAACATCAGGACAGGTATCCCTGGGTACCGACTTGTGACCGTGTGCACGCATGACAACTTTATAATGCTGCCCCACTGGAAGACTAGGCTGCTAAAACTGTGACCTCATATCCCACTCAGTCACATTATCCTGATAATGTGCCAACCAGTCATCAATTGTGTTATCCTATTAATGCTGAATACCAGGCTTGGAAGTGACAGGTACCAATTTTGTAAGTCATTGGTTTGACTCGACCGGGATTCAACTTTGCGACTGTGTGCGCGGGAAGCCTGCGCTCTACCTATTCGGCCACCACAACCGGTACAATTGGGTGGGAAAATTCCTGGAAATCAGGTTTCATACAATATTCACCAAGCACAATCCTAGCCCCATTCCCTTTACTATTTCAAGAGACTCTGCTTGGAGACCCCTTTATTATCAGCATTGCTGCTATATTATCGCTTGGCATAGATTCCAGTTTCTTTTGTTAGAGATCAAGTTCGTGCCTGTGACTATGCATCTCTATATAGAATCTCATCGCATCCAATTATATGAATCGATAAATGCTGCAAATTCTCGTCTATTCCTCCGGTAAATGCACACATTTCCAAGTGTCTCCCACGCTCTCATAAATAACCCATAATATCCGAACATTATGCCCAGATTGTCTTAAATTGCATTCCAATTTCCCCGAATTTCATCTCAATTTTCGGAATTTCATCCAAATTGATCCAATTGATTTACGCTTACCAGGTTCCATCCAAAATATCCCAGGTGCCACTCAAATTTAACAAATTTAACCGAAAGTGATCCAATTTATATGTATATTAATTTGAATAACCAATTTTCATCCAACTTGACACAATTCTCCCCATGATTAGCTAAGATTAGCTAATCCGGAGCGGGACGTAGCTCAGGCGGTAGAGTGTCCACCTATGAAGGTCTGGGTCATCCTATTTATCCGGCTTAGTGGACACATTTGCAGTTTTGTGTATTTTCCGTTCCCATCAATGGTCCATAATTGGTTCACCAAAAGCTGTGGTATGTGCTGTCCTGTCTGTGGAAAAGTGCATATAGAAGAGCCCTTGCTGCTTATTTATTGGAAAGAGTACTCTATGTAGCAGCAGCGGGTTTCCTCCAAAGAAATATGTCAGAATGATCATATGTTTGACATCCAATAGCCGATGAATAAAATCAATGTGCTCTAGAGGCATCATTAAATATAACAAGCTTTAATTTTCATTTAGATTAGCTAATCCGTTGTGAGAGCTGTTTTGCTAGTTGATGCTGCAGTCTACCGGTAATCACGTGACCCAGAGTGGGACGCCAGAGATATGTGAGACACGAGGACCGTTCAAGGACACCAGGATCCAACAAACTACTTCACATATCTGGTCACCTGTGTTTGACATGTATTGCTTACTCCCGTGTTGGTAGATCGTGGGTTCAAACCCTGGTTGAGTCAAAGCAATGACTTAAAAATTGATACTTGTCGCTTCCTAACCTGGTGCTGGGCATTATTGGGATAGGACAAGGACTCGTTGGCTCAGTGTCAGGATAATGTGACTGAGTGTGATATCAGGTCATGGTGCTGGCGACCTGGTCTTCCAGTGGGGCAGCAATATAAAGTTGCCATGAGTGTGCACTGTCACAAGTCGGTACTCGTCCTGATATGAACTTAGCTGCTGCTAGGACATAAAGCAACAAACAAACAAACATGGATACTCGCTAGGTCTTTTGGTGTTGTGGTTTTACTTTGGTAAATATGTTTATTCTGCTGAATAAGTCTTTCGTCACTTCAGAAGCACTGGTCTTCCAGCCATTGTTCAATTCAGGATTATTTACACAACAGAAGGTATATAGAGTCAAGTATACGAGAAATGTTGAGTACACAATTTGCACCATATATCACTATGAAATTCTGTAACCCACAAGTTACAAATCAGTATGGCAACAGTAGTGTCATATAACTAGATCAAAGTTAGTCAGATTAATGTGAGTATTTATATGGTATTTAGAATATAAGCGGAAGTTATCGTCTGTATTCATTTGGTAGAATTCTGCTGTTGGGGCGGGGTTGTTAGTTATACACTGGATCAATTATGGCCAGTGAAGCAGTGGCACCAATCGCAGTGAATTTTGGTTTTAAATTTTACATTTGTATTTGTATTTTGAAGTTTTATATTTGGAGATTAAGCCACGACAATGTTAATCACAGCCGTCTGATCTTCATCCCACTACATCATGCCCTATCCAAGTAATCTGACGCATGCGTCTAGGGAGCCTAACATGTCAATGTTTAAGTCATTGGATGGTTTTGAACTCCATGGCTTAAAATGCTAGGTCCTGTTACATGAGGGGCGGACGCTCAATTCATTGGGGGATCCCATATGGATAACAACATATTACAATTCTAGAAATGTTAAAGCTGCATAGTCTGGTTAAATCTGCATAGTCCGGTTAAATCTGCATAGTCCGGTTAAAGCAGCATAGTCCGGTTGAAGCTGCATAGTCCATTTAAAGCTGCATAGTCCAGTTAAAGCTGCATAGTCTGGTTAAAGCTGCAGAGTCCGGGTAAATCTGCATAGTCCAGTTAAAGCTGCATATGCCATTTAAAGCTGCAGAGTCCGAGTAAAGCTGCAGAGTCCGGTTAAAGCTGCATATTCTGGTTAAATCTGCATAGTCCGGTTAAATCTGCATAGTCCGGTTAAAGCAACATAGTCCGGTTGAAGCTGCATAGTCCATTTAAAGCTGCATAGTCCAGTTAAAGCTGCATAGTCTGGTTAAAGCTGCAGAGTCCGGGTAAATCTGCATAGTCCAGTTAAAGCTGCATATGCCATTTAAAGCTGCAGAGTCCGAGTAAAGCTGCATAGTCCAGTTAAAGCTGCAGAGTCTGGTTAAAGCTGCATAGTCTGGTTAAAACTGCATACTCCAGTTAAAGCTGCATAGTCCGGTTAAAGCTGGATAATCCAGTTAAAGCTGCATAGTCTGGTTAAAGCTGCATAGTCTGGCTAAAGCTGCATAGTTCAGTTAAAGCAGTATAGTCCAGTTAAAGGTGCATACTCCGGTTAAGGCTGCATAGTCTGGTTAAAGCTGCATAGTCTGGTTAAAGATGGATAGTCCGGGTAACGCTGGATAGTCCGGTTAAAGCTGCATATTCCGGTTAACGCTGCATAGTCCGGTTAATGCTGTGTAGTCTGCTTAAAGCTGCATATTCTGGTTAAAGCTGCATAGTCTTGTTAAAACTGCATAGTCTGGTTAAAGCTGCATAGTCTGGTTAAAGCTGCATATTCCGGTTAAAGCTACACATTCCAGTTAAAGCGGCATAGTCTGGTTAAAGCTGCATATTCTGGTTAAAGCTGCATATTGCAGTTAAAGCTGCATATTCTGGTTAAAGCTGCATATTCTGGTTAAAGCTGCATAGCCTGGTTAAAGATGCATAGTCTGGTTAAAGCTGCATATTCCAGCTAAAGCTGCATAGTCTGGTTAAAGCTGCATAGTCTGGTTAAAGCAGCATAGTCTGGTTAAAGCGGCATAGTCTGGTTAAATCTGCATATTCCAGTTAAAGCTGCATAGTCCGGTTAAAGCTGCATAGTCCGGTTAAAGCTGCATATTCCGGTTAAAGCTGCATAATCATGTTAAAGCTGCATAGTCCGGTTAAAGCTGCATAGTCCGGTTAAAGCTGCCTAGTCCGGTTAAAGATGCATATTCCAGTTAAAGCTGCATATTCTGGTTAAATCTGGATAGTCCAGTTAAATCTGCATAGTCTGGTTAAAGCTGCATAGTCCGGTTAAAGCTGCATAGTCCTGGTAAAGTTGCAGAATCCGGTTAAAGCTGCATAGTCCGCTTACAGCTGCATAGTCCAGTTAAAGCTGCATTGTCCGATCAAAGCATCAACTTTTCAAAGCTGAATCGCTTATCTAGATTTGAAATTATAAGTCCATCTGATATCCTGGTGCATTTATAAAGCATGTGTTGCTGTATATCCATTGGGCAATTGTCAGTAGTTGTGTTGTGTTGCATTGTGTTCCTCCTAGCTGATTTTCTGCTGTCGATGGAAGATGAGCTCGAGCAGCGCGGTCCTTGGTAACCCGGGTGACGACCGAGCCGGTATGGTGTTTTGTGCGGTTGTACATTTCATGAAAGCTGCCTGCAAAAGTGTTGAAGTGCTGCTGGCTTTTGCAAGTTACCAGCGGCACTCTCTCGGGGAGCAAATAGAGGTTTCACACCGGCAAGAACATGTCAAGACAGGCGCAAAACTATTTGTCCCTGCAGTGGCTGGTCGGGAGATGTTGGGAGTTCCATACATCAACCGCCCTTAATGCTGCCACCGTGACATGGTTTTCTGTTTAGGGTTTGATCCCTTAGCCTTCGGTTCTGTCAAGGACCTGTACCACAAGGCAGTGGTTTAGAACTCTGCAAGGCAGGGGCGTCAAACTCCCTGAGGTATTGCTATACCTGCATACCACTGAAAGCAGTCTTTGTCGCATTGCGACCGACAGCATGATGATGATGTTGCTGTATATATAAGGATATATTTAATCAAATTAATATAACTGTTATTTTTTAAGTGTCAGCATTTTCATGTGCTTGCTAACATTAATTTGAGAAGTCCTCACTTCCGAAGAGAACCCTTTAAAACCAAATGTACTTCAAGCTAAAGTAAAGTAGATTATAATGACAACCCAATCTAATTATCTAAATAAATGGCAGAAACTCAAAAGCATTGGACTATGCAGCTTTAACTGCATTTTGAACTATTATAGCTAGCTATCGAACACTCAATCTAATGCTCCTGGATTGTCCCTACTACTGGGTCAGAGCTCATATAGCCCTTCTATGACGTCATCCCGGGAAGAACGGATATGATGAATTATGTAGGTTTTAAGGCTTCGTCCAGGAGATTCAAATTCAGTATTAGTCAAAGTATACCCAGTCACACGAGGCCTGTGCTCGCTTACGATCGATGTGTGGCGTCAAAACGTCCTCATTAGGCCCTCCTTATGCCCTCCTTAAGTGGTCATTAGGCCAACCTGCCTGCATCCATTTCGGAAATTGTGGACACAAGGAGGTTGTAGCTGCTGCACTTCCAACCTCCTTGCGACCAGTACGGTCGGCACCATTAACAAATGGTTGCGACCTAGCGCCACCCTGGCGCCGACCCGGCGCCGACAATGTTTTTGAATCCATGTATTCAGTGGGATGCTGGGACGTTGGCGACCTTTTGGCTGTAAGGAGGTTGGTGGCGAATGGTGGATCTCATATGACTGGGGTATTAGACTTTGCGGTACTTTCGAAGGGGAACTCTATTGCAATGAGCTACATTGTTTGAAACTTTCCTTATAGTGTAGCTGTTGGTAGCTCGTGGGATTCAAACCCACACGTTCGAACCCTAGTCGAGTCAATCTAATGACTTAGACATTGATACTTGTCACTTCATAGCCAGGTCCTCACATGATTATGATAGCCCAAGTACTGGTTGGTTCAGTGTTAGGATAATGCAACTGAACGGGATACCAGGTCATGGTCTCGGCAGCCTGGTCTCCCAGTTAGACAGTACTATAAAGTAGCTATGAGTGCACGCTGTCACAAGTCAGTACCCATCCTGAGTTGGCCTTATATGTTGCCAGGACGTCAAACTCCATCAACCAACCAACTATAGTGTAGCTAGTTATTTTTCATCTAATGTGTTTCCTGACTATCCAACCGTTAAAATAGCTGGGACTCGACTGGACCGGCTGAGGAGGGTTGTTTATACTGAATGACGCTGAGAGCCACAGCTTGACTCCCGTCCAGCTTAAGCCGACGTATAGGCTGTTTCAAAGTATGCAAACCATGGTGAACGTACTCAAGCACAGATCCTACACTTTACCCACAACCTCCTCGTCTGTTGGTTGTTGGAGTTTGACGTCCTAGCAACATCTGGGGTCATATCAGGACTGGGTATATTCGTGGGTGGATTGAACTTGGAGAAATTTCACCTTCTTACGCAACATCTAAGGTCATATCAGGATGGGGTATATTAGTGGGTGGACATTTCACCTTTTTACTAGTCCTGATATGACCTTAGATGTTGCCTGGACGTAACACTGTAACAACCAACTAACCTTCTTACTAACCAGTCTATATTTATATATTGTCAATTTCCTTACCATAAGCTACTAGATTGAATCGGTTATGACTCATTTGACATGTCCTAATACCAAGGTGGTTTATGGTGTAACAGTAAAATTGCCAGTCCTGGGCCCATATGTATGAGCCAATTTTTAACCAGACCAAGGTTAAAGGAGGGTGCCAGGTTAGCTAACCGCAGAGTTCCAAATGTGTCATGGGGATGTATGTGACCAAAACGTGCCCGAGTTAGCTAACGTTTCAGTTATTTATAGATTTGGGAAATCCCTCTGCATTTGTAGCCATATATTAGGCTCAAATATATTAAATGCTATCATATTTAACAGAATTACATACGCACTAAGTGAAATTTTATCAATTTAACCCTAAATTCGAGCCCTCCTTAAGGGTACCGCCGCAGTGGCGGCGATATTAATAGTTATATTTTAGAATCGACAAACGTAGAGTCAACAAACCGCCGCTGCCGCTAGTACGGAAAGCGACGTCAATGCGGTGGCGGCGGCGATTTGTTTATTTTACGTTCGTCAATTCGAAAATATAACTATTAATATCACCGCCAATGCGGCGGTAGCCTTAGAGAGGGTTCGAATTTAGGGTTAAATTGATCAAATTTCACTTATTGCATATCTAATTCTGTTAAATATGGTCGCATTGAAAAGATTTGGGCCGAGTCGGTGCCTAACCCCACCTTTCACATGGGGTTAGTGCAGGCGACTTTAAACTCCCCAAGTTAGTTTAACTCCGACACATACATACACACTTTTGGCCGCTAACCCGGGAAATCCGCATGACCCAGGGTTATGACCACTAACCCAGGCTCATACATATGGGCCTAGGTGGTACCAACACAGCTTTCTGACCCACGTGACACCTACCACATCATACGCGTTAATTCCTGCTTTGAATGTTGTTGTTCTGTTTGTTGTTGTTTTATGTCCTAGCAACATCTAATGTCATATCAGTAATGGTACCAACTTGTGACAGTGCACACTCATGGCACCATAATAGTGCTGCCCCACTGGGACACCAGGCCTGCACCATGAGTTGATATCCCACTCAGTCAAATTATCCTGACAATGAGCCAACCAGTTCTTGCCCTATCCTAATAATGCTGAGCGCCGGACTAGAAAGTGACAAGTATCATTTTTGAGTCATTTTTAAGTCATTGGTTTGACTCGACTGGGAACTGAACCCCCGATCTCACTTAATCAAGGAATGTAACAAACAAAAGTTGTGGGAAAACGCAAAATGCCCCAGGACATCAAGTCGTGACTTCAGAAATGGCTGCTGGAAATCAACATGCCCCTTTATGGGCCTATGTTGGCCTCTGTTGGCCTGTGTGTGCCTGTGTGCCCTGTGTGTGCCTGAGTCTGCATGTGTGCCTGTGTGCCTGTGTGCCTGTGTGCCTGTGTGCCTGTGTGCCTGTATGCCTGTGTGCCTGTGTGCCTGTGTGCCTGTGTGCATGTGTGCCTGTGTGCCTGTGTGCCTGTGTGTGCCTGTGTGTGCCTGTGTGTGCCTGTGTGTGCCTGTGTGTGCCTGTGTGTGCCTGTGTGTGCCTGTGTGTGCCTGTGTGCCTGTGTGCCTGTGTGCCTGTGTGCCTGTGTGCCTGTGTGTCTGTGTGCCTGTGTGCCTGTGTGCCTGTGTGCCTGTGTGCCTGTGTGCCTGTGTGCATGTGTGCACGTGTGCATCTGTGAATGTGTGCCTGCGTGGGCCTATGTGGGCCTGTGTGGGCCTGTGTGGGCCTGTGTGGCCCTCTAGTAAAATATGGGTTTGTGTGGGCCTGTGGGCCTCTGTGGGCCTCGATGGGCCTTTGTGTGTCTATGTGGGCCTTTATGGGCCTCTGTGGGCATATGTGATCCTCGGTGGGCCTATGTGTGCCTCTGTGGACCTATGCGTGCCTCTGTGGGTTTATGTGCCCCTATGTGGGCTTCTGTGGGCCTATATGGGCCTTTATGGATCTATATGGGCCTATCTGGGCCTCTAGGGGCCTCTACGGGCCTCTGTGGACGTCTGTGCCCCTATATGTGCCTCTGTGGATCTATGTGGGCCTATGTGGGCCTCTGTGGGCCTCTGTGCCCTTATATGTGCCTATGTGGGCCTATGTGGGCCTCTGTGGGCCTCGATGGGCCTCTCTGGATCTCTGTGTATCTCTGTGGATCTCTGTGGATCTCTGTGGGCCTATGTGGGCCTCTTTGACCTTGTGCTGTGAAACAGCATGCGCACCCCGCATTCAAGATCCAGACAGACCAGCTGCCCAATGCCCGATGTTGGTGAATGTCCGTCAGGCATTGTTCTTGATGGTTTTTTTTGCTGCTGAAGGATCTGCGGATCGACTTTGTGGCCGCTACAGGAAATGAATGGTTTGTCCTAAGGCTGCCTCGAAGCATCGCTGCCTTAACTGGGCAGTCATTTAGGGGCCCGTCCTGGTCCCCAGTGAGTGGTCACCACAAAGCGGCCCACTGCACACCCGGTCTGCGCACATGCGCAGTCATGTGACTCGTCTTTATTACCCATGTTCTTGTCTAGGCCAAATTGGGCTCATTTGGGAGTACATTTCTACCGACAAATCCATTTGAGTTGTTTTCTGTCAAATAGAGTTTATCATTGTTATTTTCATTTAAAGTCTCAATTTCATATTGAGTAGGGCGGTTTATAGGGGACGTGGCAGCTTTGGCGATCAAAACGGATTGGATTATTGGAACGATGGCAGCTTCAGCTCAATGGCGGTAGTCATGATTTCATTTCGGCCTGGGTGGCGTTTGTGAATTGTTGTACCTGAACCCTTCATTTATTCCCCTGAATATATAATTCACAGAGGCAAGGATGCTCTGATTAAGTTTGGAATGTTTAATAATGTTTTTATTGGAGATCCTCCAAGAAGCGCTACATGAGTGATACCACTGTGTACAAATAGACTAGATTGCCATACCAGCGGCCCGGTGCATTGTGGGATGTGTGGAAGAAAAACATGTCCTTACGAAGACATGACTAATGCAAATACACTGGGTGCAGCTATGAAATGTGATAGTTTCAGCTCATCTCAGCTCTCGTTTGAAACAGAATACCAACTAAAAAAATATATATAACAAATTAAGATGTTAATCTTTGCCTAGCATTGCATTTAAATCAATATAATCAGCACATCTTATACCATCTCCATTTAGATTTAGACAAATCTGGGCACTCAGACAGTGTTAGAGCCATAGCCAGAGTCAGTTTTACTTATTTTATTCATGTTTTTATTTATATCCTATGGTTAATAACATTGGGCTAGGAAATGTGTAGGGTTAATCTGACATTGGTTATATATTTCTTTGAAACTAGTTTTTGTTGACACATTTGACACTTTAAAATCAGCCTGTAAAGTGACTGAAATTGTATGTTTCTTAGCGCGGCAAACTCATTGTGCCTTTGTTTTTCTCTCGATGCCGATTTCAGCATATGCGCAGTCGGAATGGCAATCTCGTCTCTTTACATGTCAAAATAGACCAGTCATGGTGGCCAAATTACTAGAGCACAGGCCTTCCGTGCGGAAGGTCGGGTGTTTGAATCCCATCCGAGTGAAATCAATGACTTATAAAGTTGATACTTGCCGCTACCTCGCCCGGAGCTTGGCATTAATAGGATAGGACAAGGACTGGATAGCACAGTGTCAGGATAATGTGACTGTGTGGGATATTGGGTCATGGTGCTAGTGGTCTGGTCTGCCAGTGGGGCAGCACTATACAGTCACTATGAGTGTCCATTGTCACAAGTTGGGGCTCATCCTGATATGACCTTAGATGTTGCTTGGATGTAAAACAACAACAAACATGTCAAAATAAGCACTCCCTGAGTACAAAATCGTGACATAAATAGTAATGATGCTCAGTGAGAAATGTTCAATGTCATCGCAGAAAAAAAGATAGTCTTGGCTGGACACAGCCAGATCCAGTAGTAACTTTAGCTTAAAGCTCCATAGGTCGATGAAGCATCACAGTGTCAAAACTAAAACAATTAGCTAGAATTGATTCTACATATCAAACTTAGATATTGATGAATTATTAAGCCTTTGTTGGCAGATAGAAGGTAATAGTGAGTCAATTTAACAGAAGCTGTTCCTGCTGAAGCCCATGGTGGCAGAGTTTTGGCAAGCACACCAAACATATTTACACTTCAAATGTATCAAAATTGAGCCATTTCAAAATTAAAGTTATCCCAAACTAAAGTAAGGTAAATTAGAAGAATCAATTAACTATATTTATCTCAGAAAAATGGCAAACACTCAAAACCATCAGACTATGCACCTTAAGGAGTGGATGGCCGGGTTGAGGATTGCCTACCTGTCTGGTAGTTCAGGCTGTGTATAACTTACAGTGTCAACAAAGGCCAGTTGCTCTCATACCATGTCTATGTGGTGTGGGAGATTAAAACTCCCTTGGGTCGGTAAAAGTGTAGGCTTGGGATTTCTCTCGACAAACTGTGTAATGGTGAAAACAATTCTATTCTGACTTATCCATGATAGGCAGTATAAATCTTCAAGAAAAAAAGAAAAAAAAGGCTGACTGCTGGTTCAAAATGTGACGGATTATGACGTCAGAGCAGCTTAGGGTTTCGACGTCTGATTGGCCAATGATAATGCTGCTTTGAAACAATGCACAAATCAGGGCAGGTATGTGGGAATGGGGCGGACAGCGTGGCTTAGTCTGCCACAGTTGACATTATCAAGGGGATGGTGTTTAGTATGTTTAGAAATGTCATCTGTGAATTATGATATGTTGGGTGGCAACATGACCCACTTGTAACCATTCACGTTAGGTGGCTTCTGTACCCCTAACGGTGGAAATCTACATTGCTTGTGGTGTGTTCTGAGTACTCTGACTTTCCAGCACGTGATAACTTAAAGTGTATCAAAGGCCAGTTGCTCTCATGCCATGTCAATCTGTGTGGAGGTTAAAATCCCTTGGATCACCTAATAGTGTTGCTTGGGGCCCTTTTATCGACCAACTGTCTACACTTGAAAAAAACATGTCAAAATAAGCACTCCCTGAGTACAAAATCGTGACATAAATAGTAATGATGCTCAGTGAGAAATGTTCAATGTCATCGCAGAAAAAAAGATAGTCTTGGCTGGACACAGCCAGATCCAGTAGTAACTTTAGCTTAAAGCTCCATAGGTCGATGAAGCATCACAGTGTCAAAACTAAAACAATTAGCTAGAATTGATTCTACATATCAAACTTAGATATTGATGAATTATTAAGCCTTTGTTGGCAGATAGAAGGGAATAGTGAGTCAATTTAACAGAAGCTGTTCCTGCTGAAGCCCATGGTGGCAGAGTTTTGGCAAGCACACCAAACATATTTACAGTTCAAATGTATCAAAATTGAGCCATTTCAAAATTAAAGTTATCCGAAACTAAAGTAAGGTAAATTAGAAGAATCAATTAACTATATTTATCTCAGAAAAATGGCAAACACTCAAAACCATCAGACTATGCACCTTAAGGAGTGGATGGCCGGGTTGAGGATTGCCTACCTGTCTGGTAGTTCAGGCTGTGTATAACTTACAGTGTCAACAAAGGCCAGTTGCTCTCATACCATGTCTATGTGGTGTGGGAGATTAAAACTCCCTTGGGTCGGTAAAAGTGTCGGCTTGGGATTTCTCTCGACAAACTGTGTAATGGTGAAAACAATTCTATTCTGACTTATCCATGATAGGCAGTATAAATCTTCAAGAAAAAAAGAAAAAAAAGGCTGACTGCTGGTTCGAAATGTGACGGATTATGACGTCAGAGCAGCTTAGGGTTTCGACGTCTGATTGGCCAATGATAATGCTGCTTTGAAACAATGCACAAATCAGGGCAGGTATGTGGGAATGGGGGCGGGGCTTAGTCTGCCACAGATGACCTTATAAGGGGATGGTGTTTAGTATGTTTAGAAATGTCATCTGTGAATTATGAATGTTGGTGGCAACATGACCCACTTGTACACATTCACGTTAGGTGGCTTCTGTACCCCTAACGGTGGAAATCTAACATTACTTGTGGTGTGTTCTGTGTTCTCTGACTTTCCAGCACAGTGTATAACTTACAGCGTCATCAAAGGCCAGTTGCTCTCATGCCATGTCAATCTCGTGTGGGAGGTTAAAAATCCCTTGGATCACTAAAAGTGTTGGCTTGGGCTTCTTATCGACCAACTGTCTAACATTGAAAACAGGTCTATTCAGACTTTTTGAGCGCATTGCTCCCCTTACATCAGGATATAGCTGTGCTATATCCTAGTTATATATATCTATATATATATATATATATATATATATATATATATTATAAATTATATATTTATATATATATATATATATATATCTATATATATATATATATATATATAGATAGATGAAGAGGTCAGATGCAAAACCCCATAAACGCCAATCAAAAAAAGGAATTAAAATAACAGATTTTTACATGAAGGTAATTGGAATTCTCACAAATTAAACTTTTCTTGTGATGAGATGGTAATAGAGCAATGAACAACAAAATAGGGATCTAACAAAATAACCTGCTGAAGGTTTTGTTGTCATGTTTATGTCAATTTTTGAGCCGTTTAAGGGTTTTGCGCCTGAACTCTTCACAAATAGTCAAGATTAAATCCGTTGTCTACTGTTCTATATGCATGAGTTGTTCTCAGAAACTGTGTACCAGATATTTGGTTTCCACATTACATTGTTAATGATCAAGCCTGTTTTTTTCTGGGTAGCATGTAAAATACTTAATCTTGCCTCTGTGAATTAAGTGTGTTAGCAAAAGTACACGTACTTAAGCTATTCCGAACTCAAACTGTTTTTCAACTATTTTTTCTTGTAAGATATAATCGATACACTATTGTTTGAATTTGTTCTGTGTATTAAAATGATGTTATGGATATCTGTTAAAATGATGTTATGGCTATCTGCTAAAATGACGTTAATACGATGTTTAATGGTTAACTTAAATGGTTTTATCAATTTGTTTAAGATCAAAATCAAAAAGTGAAAAGAAAAGTTAAACTCTGACAGAAGCACATGTCAACCTCTATGGGACCAGAGATACTGCTATTAATTGGAATGTTTTCTGCTATTATTTGGAATGTTTTCACTTTTGGTTCCAATGTCACACGTGTGGTACCCAGTTTCTAAGAACGACCCATATAAATAATTCATCATATATTATATATGTGTGTATACATATATTTATTCCTCCAGTGTGTCTGGTGCGAGGGGGGGGGGGAGGCTCTGCCCACCAATTACCCCGACAGCTGGGAGGTGTGGGGGGGCACCACCAATGCGCCAAGGAGGAATAGATATATACAGTATATGTTCCCCTTGCATTTATACTCATATATATGTGATGTATAACGTACTATACATCTCTTTTGCTGAGAAAGACCCATATATAATTCATTGTGTATTATATAAGTATATATTTATATATGTGTCATGGGGGTGATGAAAATGGGAAATATTGCGCCTAGAGCTCTTTGCATTCCGGGCCAGTGTGCTAACCATTACACCACCTAGGCTCCCTGATATCAACACACTCTCCACGCCTACCTGTCTATGTGGTTACTTGCCTGAGAGGTCAGTGCAGACCACTACACTCGTCCCCCTGGAATTGTAAGTCTTGTAATGCTTACAATTACATACATACAGGCAATGCACTAACACATACACACACAGGGTAGGTTCAACAACCATACAGCGCAAAGCTTGTACAGGATCCTGATCACGGCAACCAGTGTCATGGGGGTGATGCAAAATGGGAAATATTGTGCCTAGAGTGGGACTCGAACCCACATCTCTTTGCATTCCGGGCCAGTGTGCTAACCATTACACCACCTAGGCTGCCTGATATCAACACACTCTCCACGCCTACCTGTCTATGTGGTTACTTGCCTGAGAGGTCAGTGCAGACCACTACATATGTATAAATAGTTTCTATTTCCGAGACGGTGGCGCCACCTGTAGTCTGTCCAATCTATTTATCTTAGCTAAATTTTGGGAATTAGAACCCATTAGATTACATAGCTATCATATGACACTCTGTGTAATTAAGTATCCGTGAGGGGGCGCGCCCTTCAATCGGGGCAGGTGGCGCTGCGTTCCATAGTCACGTGACATGTCTATTGGATTTAAGCCTTTATATGAGGTCTATTAGGTTCACCTCATTTTAAACTTAAAGACGGTTATTTATTTCCTTTATTTAACTTGATTAAAGAAGGGATAGAGTGGGACGTAGCTCAGGCGGTAGAGTACCCAGCTCTGAAGGTGTCGGTCATCCGATCAATCCTGCTCAGTGGACCCATTTGCAGTTTGTGTTATTTTCCATTTCAACCAGTAGTCCAACACTGGTTCATCAGAAACTGTGGTATGTGCTGTCCAGTCTGTGGGAAAGTGAATATAAAGGACCCCTTGCTGCTTATCGGAAAGAGTAGCCTATGTGGCGGCAGTGGGTTTCTTCCAAAGAAACATGTCTGAATGACCTTATGTTAGACATCCAATAGCCGATGATCAAAATCAATGTGCTCTAGAGGCAGCCTTAAATAAAACATACTTCTGGAAGAAGAGATATTTCAGTGACACAATTGGTCTTCCTCATTCCACTGCTCCTTGCCCTATCCTAGCAACAGTCAATGCCAGGCTAGGTAGCAATAAGTATCAATTTGCAAGTCATTAGATTCAGCCAGGTGTTCAAGTTGATTGCCATTAAAAATGTTAGCAAATCCTTTGGGTTCACAAACTTGCCCAAGTCACAAACTGAATTAGCTTCACAACCTTGATCAATTTACACAAATATCGGTCTTTTATTTCAAGTTCGAACAGACACCAGCAACATGTATTTATTCCCAGCAATAAAATCACTTGAACAAACACTCAACATTTAAAAAAAGGGTTGCCGTAGCAACAGTTACCATAACACGCTACCTGGTCCCTCCTAATGACCTGCAGGGAATCACAATGCTCAACAAATACAGATTCTTATTTTACAGCCAATGCTTCGGCACAACATAAAGTATTGACACAATGACTGAAGCTTTCAGCAATTTAACTTTTCGCCCAGGTCCTAAGCCCCTTTCATGACACACAAATGAAGCAGCCACTTCCAGAATTGTCGGCATTAATCGCCAACTTCCGGTGTCGCTGCAGCTGTCCCGTTTTACTTTTAGTAACCCGCCGTCTTAAGATAAGATTCCATATACACAGTATGCGACATGCGGCATGTGAATGTGGAATACCCATGGCAGTTTTGGGGGTTGTTTTGCTCCAAATTTGTGAAGGAAAGTTCTTGTTGTTTCATATGGTAAATGCAGCAACATTCACATTCGCATTCGCACCGATCGGTCCTCGCAGCGATCCACTTGCCGCATTTGCATTCCCGTTCGCATTTGCATTTGGATTCGAACATATGGAAGCACCCTGTGTATTTAGATGCTTTGACAATTTTTGCAGCATTCGCATTCGCAAATGCATACGCATACCTCATAAATGGAATCCTATCTTTATTCAACAACACCCTTGCACCCTTTAAATTCCCACCGCTAACTGTCTTCCCCTTTTAAGATGTCCACTATGATGTATGTTAGTCAATAAAGGGAGAAGTTTTATTTGTTTGTTTTTATTCCTCTGATTTTGGTTTAATATATTGGCCGTGACATAATAACCAGACTTGGTGACAGAGTCGGATAGAGGACTGGATTCCCATGTCGCAGACTCAAAGCGATGATTCACAAACACTGATACTTGTCGCTACTTAGCCAGGCGATAAGCGTCAATAGGATATGGCAATCAGTTTTCTTAATATCAGGATAATGTGACTGAGTGGCATATCAGTTCATGGTGCCAGTGCTCTCTTCTCCCACACAAGGTAACTAAAGAGTTAAACATTTTCCCCCAAAAAAGAGAAAAAAAGAATGATTAGCTCCAAAAATAATATTTGCATAAGTCGAGTATACCTCACAAACGTGGGTTGGCTCAGTCGCAGCAAACAAACCTGTAAGAGCGTGGGCTGGCTTCCCATGTGGAAGGTTGTGAGTTTGAATCCCAACCAAGCTAAAGACCGATGTCTCAAAACATTGATATTCAGGATTATAATTACTGGGATAGGACAGGAAGTCTTAGAATGAGGAATACTAATTGTCCATGATGAAATGTCCCTGTCAGAATCATTGAAATTAACTAAATCAAGGCTGCCAGAAGAACTATCCCCTCGGAGAACGAGACTGCAATAAGTGTTTAATGAGTGCACTCATGTCTCCCTTTGACACGTCGGATCAAATTCAGCTAAGAGGTTTGATTTCTAAAATATGATGCGTTCATTGGATTATGAAGCTTCAATAAATGTCAATTAATTGTGACATTTATAAGATGATTATTTGCGTCTGCAGTGTATTTTGAACATGTAGTACTTGAATGTAATTCCATTCACGCATCAAACTTTAAACTCATTAAATGAACCTTCCCAGTATGCCCCTTTATTTGTAGCGTGTTATTGTGATGTGTAACCTATTATGGCAATATTATTCATTGCTGCAGTGTTACATACCTCAGCATTGCCTGGTGTCCTCTATGTTGTACCCATGTGTATTTATCGGTAATTCTCTACATTTGTTTATGCGCTGCTTGAGGCACTGCTGAGTGACCTGGACACCTGCTCTGATGCACGCAAGCAGGCCTACTTTATTCTGACACTGGCTGTGTATAGGTGTAGACTGCTGTAACGACCTCTTTTCATTCAAAATGTTGACTCAATAAATGATCGGTAGGCGCTTTCAAGGGTCCGACCAGAGGATTTCTCACTCCAAACCATATTCATTGTTGTTTTCCTTGACGGAAGAATATAACTTATAAGTAACCAGCAGAATTTTTAATTTTTTTTGTACCGAGACATTAAGTATATATATATAGACAAAGATAACTTAGAAAGATGATAGAATACTAGCTTTTTGTGTCAATAGTTGAGCATTGTCACAGAACAATTGCAAAGACTATAATTAGAATTGCAATATGAGTCGCCACTACAGTAGTAAGGATTCATATATGGTACTTGGTAGCACAATCACATAATTAATGGTTTGAGCATTGTGTGTCAATTACCGGCCATTCCTGAAATGATACATGGTTTTCTCTTTTTTCTCTTTTTTCTCTTTCTGTTTTCTCTTTTTTTTCTCTTGAAGATGTATACTGCCTGAATAGACTTGTTTTCACCATTAGACAGTTTGTCGATAGAAAGCCTGAGCCTACACTTTTACTGACTCAAGGGATTTTTAATGGTATGAGGGCAACTGGCCTTTGATGATGCTGTAAGTTATACACCATGGTGGTAATGCAAATTATCAGAGGTGATGGCATGGGGAATCGAACCACCAAACAAGATCACCTTTAGAATTGGATATTTGAGCTACTTTGGGATTGATCTGGCTAGCACTATTATACTGTGACTACCCCATGGCTATTATTAGTCTTCTGTGACGTCACACATGAATGGGAAGGAGGAAGTTACATAGGTTATAAGGTATACTACAACATTTAAAATCTATAATTTCCTGGTATGGTTTGCACTTCTTTCACAATTAGCACTACTTATTCTACTGCTCCAGTGCTACTTCCTACCCCAGTAATGCCAAGCACCAGGCTATACATTTTTAAATCAACAAATACACTTGGCCAGGGTTTGAATCTCGCAACCTGCTATATGGAAGCGGACGCTCAGCTCATTCAGCCACCTCTCTGGTACACTTCGGGGATGATGTCACCCCACAGGGAGAGTTTGGCTGGTGAACGATGGATCGGACGCAGCTAGTGAGGAGCCTCGTTCTGGGCCCGACAAAGGGCTCATTGAGACCCGCAACACAGGCCTGATGAGGCAGCGTCGTCAATAGTGGGGAGCCCCAGTGCGCGGAGTGTCGCCATTAACACTGCTCACTTCACATTCTCAACTGACGCAAACTAAATTCAGAAAGACGCAGACTATTGAGGATGTGCAAAAGAGATCTCTATTGATACGAAGAAGATATTAGGCAACATAGGGTTACGCACATTCATATCATTTGTTTGTTTGGTGTTGTTTTACGTCCTAGCAAATCTAAAGTCATATCAGGATGGGTACCGACTTGTGACAGTGGGCACTCATGGCGACTTCATAGTGTCTGCCCCACTGGAACACCAGGTCGCCAGCACCATGACCTGATATCCCACTCAGTCACATTATCCTGATACTGAGCCAACCCGTCCTTGCCCAATCCTAATAATGCCGAGCTCCAAGCTATGAAGCGACAAGTCTACATTTTTAAGTCATGGGTTTGACTCGACCAGAGTTCGAACCCACAAACCCATGGGTTCGGATCCCCCAATCTCCCAAAACATCTCGGCCATCCCATCTGGTCGAGTACATTCACAAGAACCACTCCCGAATGTACATGCTTGCGGATGTATACTTGATGACACTTTTCAGCTTTAGGGTTATATGACACTTATAGCGGATTGATATCAACCTATACCACGTTGTGAATCAGCCATATTTAGTCTGATATCAATATGTAATATGGCAATCCTGGAACCCAAATGGGCCATGGTAATTATTCATTACATCGCCCTAATATTATGTTTATTATTACTTAGAAACATAACATGTCTAGCAATTTATTATGGATGGAATATGTAAATTGTAAAGAATACGGCCTACTGTCTTCTCCATTTGTGTTATTGTGTCCTTCCCCAACTGGTCTACATTGAACGTGGTACCAGTCAAACGGCACGAGTGCCATTAACAGAGAAGGATTGTTGTTTGTTGTTGTTGTTTTACGTCCTACCAACATCTAAGGTCATCTCAGGAAAGGTACCGACTTGTGACAGTCCGCACTCATGGTGACTTTATAGTGCTGTCTCACTGGGAAAGCAGGCCGCCGGCACCATGACCTGGTATCCCACTCAGTCACATTATCCTGACACTGAGCACACCAGTCCTTGCCCTGTCCTAATAATGCCGAGCGCCTGGCTAGGAAGTGAGAAGCACCAATTTTCAAGTCATTGGTTTGACTCGACCATGGTTCGAACCCACGACCCCACGATATACCAGCACGGGAGGCGGACGCTCCAACTCATTTGGCCATCCCGTCGGGTCTCTAACAGAGAAGGATGGTTCACCTCAAATTGCACCGGAAGTGACACCATTCAGCTGTGATGGTGTAATGAAGTTCCGTACAGGGGGCGCCACTGTGGAATAGGGTTGGTGGGTGGGTGGAGATTCTTACATCAAAGGGAGGTGGGGGATTGTCTTCTTCGGCTGAGATTTCGAGATGGTCTAGTCATTGAAACTAGGAAAGGTGTGAAGCTGAGGATACAACATGGCAATCACCCAGATATGTAGCGACTGATTGGCGAGCACAACCCAGGTCTTTATTATATAGGTCCTTCTCAGAAACTGGACCACGCTGTGCCATGACAACCAAAAGTGAAAGCATTCCAAATAAAAAGTGGAAAACATTCCAAATAATAGCAGAATTCATATTCATGTGAAGCTATATATGAAGAGTTCGGGGGAAATGCCCCGTAAACAGCAATCCAAAACTTGAATTAAAATAAAATATGTTTACGTAAATGTAATTTTAATTCTCATTAATCCCACTTTTCTTGTCATGAAATTAGTATGGAGCAATGAACAACATTATATGAATGTTACAAACTAACCTTTTCACCGATTGACTCAAGTGTCTATGTCATTTTTTGAATTGGTATTTATGGAGTTTTGTGCCTGAACCCCGCATATTCTGTGCATATGTCAGAGTTGACATATATTTCCACTTTTTGATTTGGATCTCATGCAAATTGAGAAAGCTGTTAAAATTAACCATGTAACATCCATCCATGACATCATTTTAGCAAACATCCATAGCGTCATTTTAAAACACACAAGTTCAAACAATATTTGATTGATTACTGTTAAGCCAACATATTGTTTCTTACGAGAAAAAAGGTGAAAAAAACCGTTCGTGTAAATGTATGGTATCGATATGAAAACATTCATAGTTTCACTTTAACAGAAAATCACCGTACGATTTGACTCTACACACAGGGAGTGTAATATCTCAGTAAATGCTTTGAGAACTCTGGAAGACCATTTGAATGACAGAATATTACACCGATATCAAGCAAGATGGACCCCGCAGTCGTCCCACTTGAACAGCTACTGGCAACAGTCACGAGATGGCAGCCAGCAACAGTTTGGACACAGAACACGGGATGGCAGCCGCCCGAAGGAAGCTCATCCTACAGGGCGATGCAACCGATGACTCCAGGAGAAACTGGATCGACAATAGGAAGGACGAGATGACGCGTTCCTTGCCCGAGCTCCTCCTCAGAGGAGGTGAGAGACGGAAACGGAAGCAGATCTATCCCTCCGCCCGCACTCCGA
Organism: Branchipolynoe longqiensis; assembly: GCA_030323885.1. Lineage (NCBI taxonomy): Eukaryota > Metazoa > Annelida > Polychaeta > Phyllodocida > Polynoidae > Branchipolynoe > Branchipolynoe longqiensis. The sequence continues at coordinate 15,948,175 of CM059202.1, forward strand.
TGACCAGCTCAGTCAAAGGACTAATGAACGCATGAATACATGCTCACGTGACCAGTTGCCATGGTGACCGAGCAGTGATTGACTTGTAGAATAATGGGGTTTTACTCCCCCCGATAGATGTGGAGTTCCTTTTTAAATGAATGCGACTGCAAAGCTCCAGCAATTGGATCCGCCATTTTAATCTGCGTCACACATCATGAGGACTGCCCATGCGCAGATCACATGGTCATTATAACACATTTTGCAATTTGCATATTTTAGTAACCATGTAACATAAGCGGTGCCCATTTAGGTGTTGAGTGTGCCCAGTGGTTGTGACGTCAGTGAGTGCTCAACTGTGTATCAGCCAATTGAAACTTCCAATAAAGTCTTTATTAACTTCCTCTTCTCCTTCATTTGAAGTTAAATAACAAGCTTTTCTTGAGTTTCTACCGTAATATTAGATTCTTCATAACAATTTACTTTATTTAAGCTTGAAGTAACTTTCATTTGACAAGATTCATTTGGAGATATTTGATGTGAAAACATGCAACATTAATTTTAATGTGCATGTCAAAATGGTGGACACCATGGGCTTCAGCAGTGATATGTACTGTTAATTTGACTCAGTATTTTATTTATGCAACAATAAATATTGAATGAAAAAAAGAAAGTTTGTTTATTTAACAACGTCTCTAGAGCGCATTGAACCATGTCATTCATGCAAACCATGCAAGCGAGTTCATCCATGGCACCTATGGTATCCAGGTCATTCGTGCCATTCATGCCATTCATGCCACTCATGTCATGGATCTCAGTCATGTCATTCATGACATTCATGTCAGTCATGCCATGCATGTCCTTGATGGCATTCATGCCATGCATACCATTCATGGATGGGTGGTGGGTCATGCAATTCATGCCAATTATGTAATTCGTATCATTCGTATCATTCATGCAATTCATGTAATTCATGTAATGCATGTAATTCATGACAGTCATGCCATGCATGGCATTCATGACATTCATGTCATTTATGCCAGTCATGTAAGTATATACTTCATGTGATACCTGTCATTCATGTTATTCATTTAATTCATTTCATTCATGTCATTCATGTAATTTATGTCATTCATGCCATTCATCTAATTCATTGCAGTCATTCATGTCATCCATTGCATTCATTGTCACCATTGCATTCATTACCGTCATTGCAGTCATTACGTCATTAAGTCATTGCAATCAGTGTCGTCATTGCAGTCATTACAGTCATGTCATTCAATGCATTCATGTCATTACTGTAATTAATGGCATTCATGTCATTCATGTCATTCATGCCATTCATGTCATTCATGGCAACCCATGTGACACCCAACACCTGCTATAAAACATCTGGTAACTGGCCGTTTGGAACCCGCATATTTCACAAACATTTCTCATGTGGGGCCTGACAACTGACTGTCAGTCCTCACCTCCAGTGTTACTCTCAACAATTCATTAAGAAAGAAAGGGAGACAAGGCATACAAGATTGACAGTGAAGGGTTGTGCTTTATTGGCATCAACTCCTGTTCACCTTCTAGCGACCTATCACCCTGACTCACTACCAGCTGTACACACACACATACTCCTGTCCAAGCTCATCCACAATCAGTGCTTAGATCCCATTGAACCTGAGTTGAAGTTTAGAGAGTGGAGTTGCCTCAAAGAGGGCCCAGTATGGGGTGTACAGGGGCAGCTGTCACTCAACCCCAGCTGCAGGTGGTGTCCATAATGTATGCAGGATGGCTGGGTGTGCTTGTCTATCGGCCCCATGGTAACAGGTAGTCGCAGACAGCTACAGTAAACATATATTAAAATGCTCTTCCCCCCCACTTGCATTCTTTCTGGTGCATGGAGCGAACACTTCTATAATAATTAACTGTCTCTTAAATATGAACATCACAATCTTGGTCGCTATATGTTAATACATTTCCACATAGGCGCTTATGTCACAAAGCGAGTGGGGCACCCATTGCTTCTCTGTTACATAATCATGGTCCCCATTCCATCGCCCGAGAATAATAATGTTCTTTGTGCCAATATATAAATCCGAACTGAAAATCCGTATATTTTTACACTGCCTCCTATTACCCGATACCCAATACCCGATAGCAAATACCCGATACCCAATACCCAATACCCGATACCACCCATGAGTGACACTGATCCCCAGATGCATCAATATTTATATTCAGGGATCTGGGAGCTGCCAAACGGACAACTTTGAATTTAAGTTAAAGTTGCCTAGTTTGATGGAAGCATAGCCATTTTCCAAGCACGTTGGCAGTTATTTACACAAATCACTTCAATGAATGAATATGGAAATGGAAAGGAGTGATGAATGATGTACATTGGTACTTGTTGATTGATGACAGTACTTTAGAAGTCGGCCGCGCCACGCTTTGCCTAGTCTTAGAACACACTGATGGTTAGTTTCATCGGTTAAGGCTCTGTCACACATCACCGGATTGGGGAAAAGGAAAGAAACCAAACAAAGTCCGTTGATATCTGGCAAAATCTGGTTTGTGTCCATTGCATATCCATTGCATATCCTTTGATATCCGTTGACAAGTTTTCAGCATGCACAAACTTGTAACGGATTGCGGTGGACTGACCTATGCGTTATTATCCATTACTGTCCATTCTCCGTCCATCTCCCATCCGTTCCTCGTCCGTTCCAGTCCGTTCCCATCCTTTCCCTTCCGTTCCCGTCCGTTACATATCCACTACACGTCCGTTACCCATCCGTTACCCGCTGTTACATAATCGATATATTTCAAGTTCGAATAACACCGGACTAGAATATTCTTTGTCCGGTTCTGTCCGTTGCTCAATCCGACATAGTGTGACAGGCACTTTAGATTCCGATTTTCTGACCCGGTGGCCGAATGGGTAACCCCACGGGCCTCGCCTGCGGGAGATCGGGAGTTCGGTTACCGGTCGGGTCAAACAAATGACTTCTACAATTGATACTCATTGCTTCCTAGCATGGTGCTCGGCATTACTAGGATAGGGCAAGGACTGATTAGCTCAGTGTCAGGATAATGTGACTGTGGGACCTTGGGTCATGGACACCTCCTCAGGTTGCAGGTGGCCTGGGCCGCGTTCAGGGATCGTCTAAGAGTCGCCTCGGAGGCAGCCCTGATGTCACACTAGTCTGAACGGCATTTAGCTGTCCGCCACCTCAAAACTGGTGGCCTCCATAGGCGGCAGCCATTTGCCATGAAAAGGAAGTGCTCTGATTGGCTAAAACCACTGAATACGGCAGCCATTTTCGAGGAGACACCTCGGAGAAGCACCCTGAACGGAAATAAGCCAAAAAGCATCGCGGAGACGTCTCGAAGATATCTCAGAGACGCAACCTGAATGCGGCCCTGAATTACCAGTGGGGGAGCACTATAAAGTCGCCATGAGTGTGCACTGTCAGAAGTCGGTATCCATCCTGATATGACCTTAGATGTTGGCAGAACGTAAAACTCCAACAAACAACCAATCCTCGTATCTCCTCGTATTCGCCTGCTTATTTGAATGTTACTTGGTGTGTTAGTACAAGATGCTGCCCCTGGCGGGAGCTACCGGCAACAGATCGAACCCAATCAGCCCGCTAATCACCTTGGGAAGAGGTGCCGCCACCTGGTGGTTATGTTCACCAACTAACTCAACTCACGGACTTCTATAGCCGTGTTCACAAGGGCGATGTGAATCGATTCGTAGAAATCGACTTGTATAGTTTGGGTTACATTTCGCGTGTGAACGGGCGTCTGAGGTGGATTAAGGCTGAATCGATTCCTGTGATCCAGATACTGTACACCACTTGTGGAGGTCGATTACGTCAGTCGATTTCTGTGAACCGATTTATTTTGCCCGTGTGAACGCGCTGAGGCGGATTAAGGTTGTTGACTTTCCGGTCGATCAGAAGCGCATATTATATAATTTAGTATATGAAACCCCTAGCTATGCACAGATATTTTTTTCATCATTTATTTGTAGGGTTTCACTGCCCAGCAGAAGTTTTGACCGTTCCAAACCAATACGATTCAGTCCATACATATCTAGGTCGAACCCACACTCTCTCATGCTGACGTTGACGAACCCAAACTGGCGCTGGTTAGTCTGGACTTGCTCATGCGCAGATATCCACTTCCGCCTTAAACCGACTCAAAGCACTGCCCGTGTGAATATGAGACACTTTCAAACTAAATCGATTCATATGATTCGCCTTGTCTAAATCGCTTTACATTTTGCCCGTGTGAACACGGCTTTAGTCACCATCTATAATCTCGCTCGCATTTGTTCCCCTGTCGGTATTATCGTAGTAGGCTGTACTGACGATCATACATGATGAAAACATAATAAAAATGGAATCTCAAGAAAAGCATTACCCCATATCTAAATCTAAGCCTTTTCTACGAACCAGGCGGGATGCCAAAGGGAGCATTTTGCGCTATTTTAGCCCCTAAATAAGGGTGTGATAATTGTCCCCAATTACAAGCGCTGGACCAGACGGGTGGCAGGACTTATGAATTGAGCATCCGTCTCTCCTGTTGGTAAATTGAGGGATTCAAACCCTGGTCGAGTCAAACCAATGACTTAGAAATTGATACTGGTCGCTTCCTAGCCAGACGCTCAGCATCATTAGGATAGGGCAAGGACCGGTTGGCTCAGTGTCAGGACAATGTGATTGAGTGGAATATCAGGTCATGCTGCTGGCAGTGGCAGCCTGGTCTCCGTCCAGTGGGGCGGTACTATAAATGGTACCAGGCGGGATGGCCGAATGAGTTCGAGCGTCCATGTCATGTGTTTGTAGATCATGGGATCGTGGGTTCGAATCCTGGTCGAGTCAAACCAATGACTTAGAAATTGATACTTGTCGCTTCCTAGCCAGACGCTCAGCATCATTAGAATAGGGCAAGGAATGGTTGGCTCAGTGTCAGGACAATGTGATTGAGTGGAATATCAGGTCATGGTGCTGGCAGTGGCAGCCTGGTCTCCGTCCAGTGGGGCGGTACTATAAATGGTACCAGGCGGGATGGCCGAATGAGTTGGAGCGTCCATGTCATGTGTTTGTAGATCATGGGATCGTGGGTTCGAATCCTGGTCGAGTCAAACCAATTACCTAAAAATTGATACTTGTCGCTTCCTAGGCAGATGCTCGGCATTACTAGGATAGGACAAGAAGCAGCAGAATGAGGAAGACCAGTCGTCTGCGACTGAAATTTCCCACGCTTAAACAACTAATATACAAACAAACAAAAAGTTGCCATCAGTGCACACTGTGCTGCTATGACCTTAGATGTTGCCAGGATGTATAACCCGAAGAACCAACCAACCCTTTTCTACTTATGAATGCAGAAGTCAACTCTGTTGCAAGGAAGTGACTTCACAGTGATTCATCCTTTAAGCTGGACACTCAATAGAACATCTGTCCTTTCTAAAATGTGCTATTATATTTGGTCTTTCTATTCGATTTTCCTATCGTTTTACGTTGGCTTATGTGGTTTTGGGTTCCAACCATCGGATGGACTGGGTGCTCAGGATAATGTGACTGAGTGGGATATCACGTCATGGTGCTGACGGCCTGGTCTCCCAGTGGGGCAGCACTATAAAGCGATCATGAATGCACACTGTCACAAATCGGTAGCCGTCCTGATATGACCTTACATGTTGATAGGACGTAAAACAACAACAAACACTGCTTTCAACGGTGCCCATTCAGTTCTGCAGATTTGCAGCCTTCAGCGCACCAATGCCACTGAAAACTCCCCAAAACAACAACAACAAACAAACCACTGGATTACTTCTGAAGTCCTACTCAAGACACATTCTTAATACTGCCGTCAGAGGGCGGGTTGATCGAGGACGACGCAGATTGATCTGTATTCAAGCCTATGCATGGCTACCTATATATAGCTATATATAAACTCTGTTCCAGAATTTCACCTACCTCGGAAGCACTATATCAAGTGATGGACGCATTGATGCTGAAATACAGAGGAGGATGGCCAAGGCTAGCGCATCTTTCGGACGACTATGCCAGAGACTCTGGAACAACCACCATGTGTCCATTCGGGTCAAAGGCAAGATCTACCGTGCAATCGTACTATCCACCCTACTATATGGAGCCGAAGCCTGGCCAGTGTACAGACGACATGTGAAAAAGCTGCATGCCTTCATGATGTGACATCTGCGTTCAATCATGAGGGTAACCTGGAAGGACAAAGTGACAAATAAGGAAATACTCGAACGGATGGGGCTGCCCTCTATGGAAGATCTTCTGATCAAAAAGAATCTCCGCTGGACTGGACATCTCATGATGATGTCATCAGACAGGCTACCAAAGCAGATCCTCTATTCTGAACTGTCTTCTGGTTACAGAGAGGGTGCCCTCGTCTCCGGTTCAAGGATACCATCAAGAGAAACCTGAAGCTGAGAGACATTAAGACTGACTCATGGATGCAACTCTCACAGCAGAGAGCTAAATGGAGAGCGGCAGTCAAGTAATGAAAGCAGTCTTTGTCGCATCATGACCGACAGCATGATGGTGATGATATAAACAGAACCACGATAATATTGATTTCGTTTAGAGGAAGATGTATTCTCTGGTGGAGATAAATTAAATTCACAGCTAAAGTTAAAATTCGACTGTCCAAACGGATCTAATACCAATAATGTAACTACACAGGGCCAGTTAGATAGGATATAGGAACTGAAGGCAGATAGTGTCCTTGATTATATTCCCATAATAGATTATAGAGCACATATATATGAGTATTGAGATCTACTGAGACACGAAGTCAGCTGTTAGTCGTGCAATGAGCAAGCGGTGGCGGCGCCACTAGTCATATTCGATGTATAGCTTAGAGTTATCATAAATATGTCCTGATATTTATATTCATATAAACCTTATACAGACTGTTTATAATTATATTCGATCAACCTTAATATATTTAGCTGAAAATATATTGTGTACGCCAAAAATCACCGGAATATGCAACTTTGAGGTGTGACATCAATTACTGAATAATACGAAAACAAAATCCAGGTTTTGAATTTTCTTGCAAGTCCGTGCATCATCCGCCTGATTTGTAAGGGCTATACGTCCTAGCAACATCTGGGGTCATATCGGATGGGTGCCCCAGAAGTAGATTAAGAGCGGACTGGTTCGGTGTGGACGAGACAAGCCCAGTTGTGGTAAGTTGGTTCAGATCCCTGGTGGACGTTGGCATAACTACACAAACAGCCCTCTACAAATAGGGCGGTCAGCTTAGAGGGCGTGGCCACTCAAGGCCATTAATGGGCAAGAATGTTTTGAAGGCATGCACTTGCGCATGCGTGTCACGTGTATAGTGAGGCCACCTGGCGGCAGGCTGATAAAGCACCGGGTCGTGGGTGGATCTAGACTCCAAGTATTTCCTCCGCACGATTTAAGTGCAGATTTCATCTGCGTACTGAGTACTATGCTGGCGGGCGAGCAGGCAACATCTGGCTTATTGTGTGTTGGGGAAGGCAGTGATAGATCACCGGCATATGGAGTTATGGCAGAGTGTGTTAGCAGTAGTTGTCCCTGTCCTGTAATATGATATGGCAGACTTTCTTTTGCTGATGGCTGGTACCAGGCCTACTCAGAGGAACTGCATCCATGTGGTTGGCAACGGCATGAAGATGAATGTTAGTTAGCAGGCTTCACGTAGGTGCTGCGTGTCCGGTTTCAGGCGGATGTCCGCTTTATTGAGGAATTAGTGTCCAGCATGTTCGACCAGGGAAATGGTGGCATAGGTGTTTGTGAATCGGTGATTGTGCAACGGTGGATTATGAGTGGTGGGTTGTGGATGGTTGTAGTACATGGGGGTGGTGGTGTGGAAGAGGTGGGTGGTGGGTGATTGTGTGGGGTTGTGGGGTGATTGTGTGGGGTGGTGGGTGGTTGCGGTATATGGTGGGTGGTTGTGGTATATGATGCGTGGTAGGTGGTAGGTGGTAGGTGGTAGGTGGTGGTTGTTGTGTAATGGGTGGTGGGCGATGGGTAATGGGTGGTGTGGTGGGTGCGAGGAGGTGAGTAGTAGGTGGTGTGTGGTAGGTTGTGGGGGTTGTGGGGGTGGGTGGTGGATGGGATGGTGGGTACGAGGAGGTGGGTGGTAGGTGGTGTCTGGTGTGTGGGGTGGTGGTTGGTGGGTGGTGGGTAGTGGGTGGTGTGTGGGGTGGTGAGTGCGAGGAGTTGGGTAGTAGGTGTTGGGTGGTTATGTTGGGTGGTGGTGGATGATGGGTTGTGGGTGATGGGTGGTGGGTTGTTGTGTGGGATAGTGGGTGGTGGGTGAAGGGTACGAGTAAGTGGGGGGGGGTTGTGTGGGGGGTTGTGTGGGGAGGTGGGTGGGTGGTGGTGGATAGTGGGTGATTAGTGGGGAGGTGTGTAGTAGGTGGTGGGTGGACTTGGTGCAGGATCAGTGAGGATGGAGACAATATGCAGATGGATGGTGCAGTCGCAGGCAGATTTGTGAGTGGGTTCTGTAGAAGGTCAGCTGAGTGCTTGGTTGGCTGTTTGTGGTGTGTGTGCATGACTGGTGGGATGTGTGCATGACTGCTGGTTGTGAACATGACAGGTGGGATGTGTGCATGACTGGTGGGCTATGCGCATGCCTGGTGGTCTGTGTCTGGGTGGGGGTGAGGTGTGGAGAAAAGGACTGGGTTGTCACTGATCTGATTCCAGCGGGTTGAGGGTAAGTAGATCCTGCATGTCTTGTGTCTGAGCAGGACGACTGACCTGTAAGATTTGGTCTGTTTAAGTTATTCTTGTTTGAGTGGTTTGTGGGAGATTGGTTTTGTATGACTGGTTTGCGTCATTAGTTTTTGTGATTGGTTTATGTGAGGGCGTTCTGGGTGAGTGGTTTGGGTGTGAGTTGTTTTACTGATGTGTGTTTGTGTGTGGTTGGATTGTGTGTGACCAGCTTGTGTGGTTGGTGTCAGTAGGATTGTTTTGTGTGTGATTGGTTTATGTGAGGGCGTTCTGGGTGAGTGGTTTGTGTGTGAGTTGTTTTACTGATGTGTGTTTGTGTGTGGTTGGATTGTGTGTGACCAGCTTGTGTGGTTGGTGTCAGTAGGATTGTTTTGTGTGTGATTGCTTTGTACCATTAGTTGGGTGATCGGTGTATGTGAGTGCATGTTGGCAGAGTGCTTTGTATGAGTATTTTGTTTGGGTGTGATTTGGTTGTGTGTGATTTATTTGCACATCATTGATTTGTGTGTACTTGCTTTCAGTGTGATTCGTTTGAGTGTGATTGATTTGTGTGGTTTGTTTGATTTTGATAAGTTTCAGTGTGATTTGTTTGTGTGTTCTTAATTTGACTTCTCTTTGTTTGGATATGATAGGTTTCTTTGTGATTTGTTTGTGTGTTTGTGTGTTTGTGAGTTGACGGTGGTTTGTTTGAATGTGGTTGGTTTGCTTGTGATTTGTTTGTGTGTAATGTATTCATGTGTAATTTATGTATGTGTGCTTGGTTTGCATGTGATATTGCTGTTATTATGAGTTGTTACTTGAGTGGTGCGGTGTTGATTATTGTGGTGATGCGTGTGCGTGGTCTCTTTGTACAGAAGGTGATCAGTGTGTGATTGACCGGCTTGATTCTCATGTGACATAGACTGAGTCCCGCTGTGAGTAAGGGATTGGTCAACTGTGTGATTCTATTGTTTGGAGTATAGTGACTGTTTAGGGCCATTCAGTGTATGCCATTGGTACTTGATTCAGATGGTGTTACCTAGATAAAGGATTCACCCCGTACATCCAGTACAGGGGTGAAAACAAAAATATTAGAAAAACAGGCGAAGAATTTCGACATGGCGGGGAAATGATTTCAGCTGGTAAATTCTTAATTTAAGAAGCAACATATATTCTTCACATAAATCGTCATATTTGCCCAGTACTTTTGATTTGAAATATATAATAAAACATATAGTTTAAGGAATTTAAAAAATAAAATGCTGACAGCATTTTATCGCCACCATCTTGTCTTTTTACATCCTCTCCCATTTCACCAACTCTGTGCCGATATGGGTAACCATTTGATCCTGGAGCCAGAGTTTCTACTTCCTGTTCCATACTAAAGCTATTTTCGCTCATATTTAGACTAGGTTAGGGTTCACCCCTGTACTGTAAGTATGGGGTGAATCTTTTATCTAGGCGTTACCATGCCTTTCTGTAACTCGATATTTGTTACGTAACATGCTACTTGTATACATTGGTGCTTTGATTCGTTTGTTAGTCATCAGTTTGGGGACATTTAGTAGACCAGCACCGCCCTGCTGGTTACTCGGAGGGCATGACCACCAACATATTGCTTATCTCTAAAGCTGTTGTATAAGGAGGTCTGAATCCAGCCTTTAATGAAGGTAATTTATATTAGCTGTGTCGTGTAATTCCCTCATTGGCTAACCCACAGGTTAACTACATTGACGCTTAGCCTCCATTGAGTCCTAAGTAACTTGCAGAAAATATGTTCTCTCAAAATATATCAATACTCATTTTCGATTTAATAACTCTGAGTAAGTGATCTTGTATTGGTCATGATACTCTCCCTTTGAAAGATAGAATACTGAAGAAATTGTAGCTGACCCAATAGCATATCCAGATGAATGATCTAGTTTAAAATATATAAAAATATATATTTAAGTAGAAATTGTAGCTGATCCAATATATCCATATGGATGATCTAGTTTGAAAGAAAGAAATATGTATAAGTAGAAAGCGACAAAGTTTATTTCACTATTCGTGCATGCAACGGACTGAATGTGACACTGTAGAATGTCATGCCGTGTAGAATGCGACCTACTGCCGTGCCTGCTAACCCCAAAGTGTGGGTTAAGTGTACATTACGAGCCTTGCATGTAGATACCAAATACCTGCAATGTGACACTGTGACTACGGCTTCATGTCGTGTAGAATGCGACCTACTGCCGTGCCTGCTAACCCCAAAGTGTGGGTTCACTGTACATTACAAGCTTTGCGTGTAGATACCAAATACCTGCAATGTGATACATTGAACTGGGACCAGCTTTCAGCAATGCTCAGGCCTCATTACAATGGCCTCAGATGCTGCTAGGACATACACCCCCAACAGACAACCAACAAAGGAGAATAGCGAACCTAATCCATAGTGTCCCAACCAGTTTGTAGAGATTCGATTTATATCTTGTATTGAAATTCATGTCTCGTGTTGTATAACTGCTATGATAAAGTTCACGTTCAGCAATGTTTTTGTGTAGAAAAATGTTCTCATTTGATACACTTAGCTATTTAATACAAATATGATGAACTAGTTTCTGCTTCACCTGGGAATAAAGAGGTAACACTACAGTTGCCTCAAACCTCGGGGTCTCCCCCTGTTTATCTTACCAATGTCAAAATACTAAATACATTCAACTGTCCAGCGGGGACACATGAAGCGTTCCCCTGGTGGTGGCTGCTAGCCGTGTGTGATGGTTTACTATAGATCCCCCCCTTATTTCAATTAACACTTATATATAAATATATATATGAGTCAGCCTCACGAAAATGGGCCAATTGGTGGTTTATTTAAGATGTCGGCATCACAATTCTTAAAGTGTAGTGCATTTCTTTGTTTTATATTAAATTATCCTAGAAACAAATAAGGTTGTTGTATTTTCTCTACCTTTACATTCAGGATAAATTTAAGGAATTTGAAACACCTCTGTCAATGCTAAACTATAATTATGCCGTTCGATGCGGACATCCAATGCTCGACGCCGACGACTTTAACAGATGCTGGCGTCGCAATTCTTAAAGTGCAGTGCATTTCTTTGTTTTATATTAAATTAGCCAAGAAACAAATAGAGTTGTTGTATTTTCTCTAACTTTACATTCAGGATAAATTTAAGGACTTTGTAACACCTCTGTCAATGCTAAACTATAATTATACTATTTGACGCCGACATCCAATGCTCGACACCGACAACTTTCCCCAATTGGCCTCTTTTTGTGATCCTGACTCATATAGATATATAATTTCAGTGGTACAGTGAGTGAGGATAATGGCCGCATGGGCGAGCAGGTGGCACCACGTGGGGAGGTCATGAGGTAGGAGTAGATGACCTAATGAGTAGGTGACCAGCCGATGACTTAGTGGCTGGGGGAGTAGATGGATCTTCCGGCTTATTATACTTATATAATCGCTTATGCAGCATATGTATATGTATATATGTAAGGAGTATAATATATTATGTGTATATAAATGCCGGAATTAAATGGTTATAATATTAATACTATCGATCGATTAATAATTAATTAACCTGCATTTCGGGCTCGGTATGGATAGCTCAATATTGTCCAATCAATGCCCTTCCCCTGCGAGCCCGGGACTGCCCTAGGTGGCACCAACACGGCGGGTTTGGCAGTCGGGCCGCCATATTTGTTCATTGTTGGCCAAGATTTCAAACTTTGTAACCGGTAGGCATATAATTGCTAGCCCAGACAGCAATACCTTCATCACTGGTTTCTTATATACCATGAATATATCCGTCAGATGGGATACCCAAAACATTCAGAGCATTGCATCCTGTGTGGAAGGCGGCGCCATCGAATCCCAATCTAGTCAAATCAATGACTTTCCAAAATGGATACATGTCGCTACCTAACCTAGTGCTTGGTATTACCGGGATATGGTTTGTTCAGTGTCAGCAGAATGTTTCTGGTGGGACATGAGATTCACGGTCGCCCCATGGGGCAGCACTGTAATGTATCCACGAATGCTAGGAACTGATGTTGCTAGGATATGAACCCCAACTGACACAATATGCGCATAGCTAGGTGTATACTGCATAGTGTGTTCTCTGAACCCAAGTGTGCCCCTTTTGTAGGCATCGTTGTTGATCCCCAAGTCGATCTCTCTCTGGTCAGCCTTCTTTGCGTACACATCTGTTCTGGAGGGTTCATTGCAAACGTCCTACTCCTAGTATGTGTTGTCGGTATCGTTTTCACTTCGGCAGACCAATATACCTGCGCTCTCCTCCCAGACACCCGCCCCCAGACACATGCCCCAGACACCCTCCTAGACACACTCCTGACACCTCCAGACACCCCTGACACCCTCCAGACACTCCCATACACCCCCGACACCCTCCAGACACTCCCAGACACTCCCATACACTCCCGGACACTCCCCGGCACTCCCGACACACTCCAGACACTCCCATACACCCCCGGCACCCTCCAGACACTCCCAGACACCCCCGACACCCCAGACAGTCCAGACACCCCAGACAGTCCAGACAACCCCCAGACACCCACACACCCCACATACACCCACATACACCCCGAGACACCCCCACACAACCGCAGACACCCCCACACACCCCATACACCCCATACACCCCCATACACCCCCAGACACCCTCCAGACACCCCCAGACACCGCCAGACACCCCAAACACCCCACACACCCTCATACCCCCCACACCCCACACATACGCCCCCAGACACCCTCCAGACACCCTCCAGACACCCTCCAGACACCCTCCAGACACCCTCCAGACACCCCCCAGACATCCCACCCACCCCCAGCGACCCCACCCACCCTCAGATACCCACACACACTCCCACCCCCTGCAGCTACCAGCAGCCGCTCACCCCAACACTCAACACCGTATCCGAATTGGTAGAGCACCGGTTTCCCTTGTGGAAGGTCAGGAGGTTTATTCATGGTCGCGTCTAGATAAAAGATTCACCCGGTACTTGTAGTACATGGGTGAAGACCAGCCTAATATAAATACGGGCGAAAATAGCGTTAGTATGGAACAAGTAGAATGCCTGGCACCAGTGTCAAATGGTTACTTATATCAGAACAGAGTTGGTGAAATGGGAGAGAATGCAAAAAGACAAGATGGCGGCCAGAGAACGCCATCGATTTCACTTTTAAAGTACATTAAAGTATATGTTATATTATATTTTCCAACTCAAAAGTAGCGGGTAAACATGAAGACATATACAAAGAATAACTTGCTTCATAGATTGTGAAATTAGGCTCTCATAAAGACTCATTTCATTAGCCAGATTTTTCGAGCATTTTTATATATGGCTGGTTTTCACCCCTGTACTGGAAGTATGGGGTGAATCTTTTATCTAGGTCGAGTCAAGCCAATGACTTAAAAAATTGACACTTGTCGCTATCTAGCTTGGTCCGTCCTAATATGACCCTATGTGTTTGTTAGAACGTAAAAAAAAAACCAAAAACTATCTAGGCTGGCGCTCAGCATTATTATGGTAGAACAAAGACTAGGAGGTTCAGTATCAGGATAATGTGACTGAGTGGAATATTGGGTCATGGTGAAAAGGCCTAATCTCCCAGTGTAGCAGCACTATAAAGCTACAATGATTGACGTTAGATGTTACTAGGATGTAAAACTGCAACACACAAACCAAAACCATAACTTGGATTAGAAGTCCTGAGATGGGGATATTAACGAGTCCAACTTGAGCACCGGGTGCGGTGGCCGAATCGGTAGAGCACAGGCCTCACATGCGGAAGATCGGGAGTTCGCGAGTTCGGTTCCCGGTCGTGTCACACCAATGACTTAAAAATTGATAGTTGTCGCTTCCTAGTCTGGTGCTCAGCATTATTAGGATAGGGCAAGAACTTGTTAGATCGGTGTCAGGATAATGTGACTGAGTGGGATCAAAGACCCTATAATACTAAGACGGCTCACTCAGCCTGTACTGTGTAATCAAAATGATCAAACCCACCACTCCGTTCGCTGGCTGTTTTCTTGGTTTAACAGGTGCTATATTATATGTATATATGAATGTGAAAGATGTGTATTTGTTCATAGCAATTTCATATTGATGTGTATTCATAATTACCTATCTCATGGATAATATGATTCTATGTGTTTACATGTGAAACACCAACCAGCAGCCAGCTGATCAAACCCACCACAAGGTGGCACTGTACAATTGACATTACCATTGGAGAGATAGGGAGTGAGCCGTCTTAGTATTATAGGGTCTTTGGTGGGATTTCGGGTCATGGTGCCAGGGGCCTGATTTCCCAGTGGGGCAGCACTATAAAATCGCCATGAGTGCATACCGTCGCCATGAGTGCATACCGTAGATGTTGCTAGGACGTAAACCAACAGCAAACCGACTTGAGCCTTAGTGTCGGACCTGTGTAACTTATCGCACCAGTACATGACGTCCACAGTCCGGACTTCTCCCTGACCTCTACCACTGATCTCTACTTCGGACTGGACCTCTACCACTGATCTCTACTTCTGACTGGACCTCTACCACTGATCTCTACTTCGGACTGGTCCTCTACCACTGATCTCTACTTCGGACTGGACCTCTACCACTGATCTCTACTTCGGACTGGACCTCTACCACTGATCTCTACTTCTGACTGGACCTCTACCACTGATCTCTACTTCTGACTGGACCTCTACCACTGATCTCTACTTCGGACTGGACCTCTACCACTGATCTCTACTTCTGACTGGACCTCTACCACTGATCTCTACTTCGGACTGGTCCTCTACTACTGATCTCTACTTCGGACTGGACCTCTACCACTGATCTCTACTTCGGACTGGTCCTCTACCACTGATCTCTACTTTGGACTGGTCCTCTCCCACTGATCTCTACTTCGGACTGGTCCTCTACCACTGATCTCTACTTCGGACTCGTCCTCTACCACTGATCTCTACTTCGGACTGGACCTCTACCACTGATCTCTACTTCGGACTGGACCTCTACCCCTGATCTCTACTTCTGACTGGACCTCTACCACTGATCTCTACTTCTGACTAGACCTCTACCACTCTATTATAATTGTACTACCCACCCAGACACTTCGATTTGAGTTGAATGGTTATGTAACCGTCTAACCATCAAGGTGATCTAATTATAATTGTCCTCATTGAACAATGAGTCACACTCAATGGTGATGCCCGAATACTCTTGAATCACCTGCTCAATGGTTTGGTTGCAAGTGATGACTGTATGGGATTAGATTTAAAGCTGCATAGTCCGATTGTTTTGAATTTCTATCATTTTTCTGAGATAAATATATTAATTTGATTACTATAACCTGCATTACTTTAGTTTGAAGTAACTTTTATTTTGAGATATTTGAAGTGTAAACATGTCACATTAGTTTTGGCAAGCACACCAAAACTCTGTCACCATAGGTTTCAACAGTAACAGGTTCTATTAAATTGCCCGGGTATTCCCCACTATGTGGTGCCAAATTCTTAATAAGTACATCAGTATCTAAGTTAAATATGTAGAATAAATTCTAGATAATTGTTTCAGTTTCCACAATTTGATGCTTCATCAGACTATGCAGCTTTAATTATTGAATATTGCAAATATATTTTCATCGCCTCTGTGATTTGCGCGTCGTGGTGCACTTCACAATCGCATTTGTGCAGGGACTGCTCATTAGCGTGAACTCTCTGCGCATACTCGGCTAATCAGCGCAGGGATCCGTGGGCTCTAATTCCACACCCACAGGTCACCTTACCACCCCGCTGTCACGTGACTTGGTGATTCACCGCGAGCAGCTGTCACGTGGGCTGGGCGCCATCAGGGTCCAGTGTGGCCGCCATCTTTGCGCACCCGAGAGCCGATCAAGGACCCGCGCGTAAGACGGAGCGGGGAGGCGACAGCCGAGCACTGAGCCCACACCGCCATCCTCCCACGGCGATCCGTTGCCATGGTTACTACTGAACATGGGCGCCGGTATGTGTAGCTGAACAACGTAGGGCTTACTAAATGTTCGCTTACAATTTGCGCAAGAAAATCAGATAACACTTGACTTGTTTCCTTATTTTTGTGTTGGGAGATCCTTGTTTCGCCGCTAAACAGTAATAGTCTCGTGGTTCCATTTGATTTGTTACTTTCATTTGTGTAGCTATCTACTGCATGCATCCATTCTCTGTTTGTAAGCATTCTCCCACATCTCCCTACCTTGGCTTCTGTCGCATGGCATTGATTGACCTTGGATGATGTGACGGTTTGCTTGTAGTATGCAAAGGTGTGCTTGCATGATGTGATGGTCTTGTTGTATGATGTAATAATTCGCTTGTGTTTTGTTTATATGTTGTGAACAATCCTAAATTAATTACACGGCATGAAGTAGGCTTTCGCCAATTGACACAACACAGAAATAGGAATATATGTGCTTGTATGATGTAACGATGCACTTGTGTTTTGTTTATATGTTGTGAACAATCCTAAATTAATTACACGGCATGAAGTAGGCTTTCGCCAATTGACACGACACAGAAATAGGAATATATGTGCTTGTATGATGTAACGATGCACTTGTGTTTTGTTTATATGTTGTGAACAATCATAAATTAATTACACCGCGTGAAGTAGGCGTTCACCAATTTACACAACGACACAGAAAAAGGAATCTATGGAAATTGGTTGCGAGGCTATTCTGCTGGATGTAAATCTGTGACCTTAATAAGGTCACATGTCTGGTAGGGTCAAGTCTCAGAGATTGAGGGTTAAAGGTCATGTCAAAGGTGAAGCCAGCTTTGGAGAAACTTCAACAATTGCTTTCGTAAGCCCTCGTGATGGCTGCCTGTTAGAGTGTGTACCCTCCCTGGTGTTAGGTCCTAATTGTTGGCAACATTTTAACTATTTTAACGACTTTAGTAGTTAGGTTGGATGGTTGTTGGAGTTTTACATACTGGCAACATCTAAATTCATAGCAAGACGGGTACCGACTTGTGACAGGGCACGCTTATGGTGACTTTATAGTGCTGCCCCAATGTGAAATCAGGCAACCAGAGCCATGGACCGATATCCCACTCAGTCACATTATCCTGACACTGAGCTAACCTCTGCTTGCCTTATCCTATTAATGCTGAGCCCCAGGCTAGGATGCGACAAGTTCCAATTTTAAAGGCATTGGTTTGACTCGGCCGGGAACCAAACTCCTGACCTTCCACGCGCGAAGCCCCCACTCTACTGATTAGGCCATCGCGTCTGCTACATTTTAGTATTTAAGTTCAATAAAGTTATTAATACATTCTAGAGAGAATCGGTGTAGCAGGTGTTTGGAACAGCCTTTTTTATTTTGAAGACGATCTTTGAATGACACAAGAAACAATGTGACTTTCCTCAAATTGTTTCCGTCCTGATATGACCTTAGATGTTGCTAGGACGCAAAACAACAACAAACACACAAACAAACTCAAGCTGTTGACAGCATCGCATAATTTTCCATTCACGTAAGTATACAATTTCAGAGATGTAATAGTATCAAGTTCTATCCATCCAATAGTAAGATTCTTTCTTTACCAATTAAGCAAACAAATATTGACAAAAGTACACATGTGGACGTGAGGGGAAGCCAATAGAATAAATTGACACCTACAGGTATTTGCGACTAACCGTAGATACACACCTGGGTTTTAATGAATGCTTAGAGGGCATTATCCCGAAAATACATCACAAAATCTGGTTACTATCCAAGATCCATTATTATATGACAGCAAACATAGCCATCAAGGTCTTCAAATCTATGGTGGCCCCATATTTTGACTATGGGGATATAATCTTGCGGGATGGAGCAAGGCACAACTACATAACCTGCAGAGGCTCCAAAATAGAGCCCTAAAACTACGCCTAGGGAAGAGTAATCTTTTGCAAATGCAATATATGCATAAGATAGCAGGAGTAAAATTTCTCACAAACAGGGAACATGATCACCTAAGATTGTATGCATACAACAAAGGTGCAGAAGAAGCAACAATGTCCTGTACTAGTGTAGTAGTCTGCACGGACCTCTCAGGCAAGGAGCTGCATAGAGAGGTAGGCGTGGGTAGTGTGGTGACATCAGGGAGCCTATCGTATATTTCCCAATAGAAGCAAGCTACCCAATAGATTGAAAGCACACACAAATTTACGATCATATTCAGACTGAATGCACATAAAATAAGACAATCCCACTTTATTTCGGAGGCACAACAAAAACAAATCGATGAAATTCTTTAACTTTGAATAGACACGCATCCATGTGTCTGGGCTCGCGCAGTGCGCGTCTGTTGGGACATATACTGTAGGTGGTGTAATAATTAGCACAGTGGCCAGGAATGCAAGAGATGTGGGTTCGATTCCATCTCTAAGTGCAATATTTCCCATTTTCATCACCCCACCCATGACACTAGTCAGTCCACAAAGCCCACAATGGTAGAAGCATGGGTTTTAATCCCGGTTGTGGCTAG